>WTSP01021731.1:44322-74264 GCA_025331215.1 Actenoides lindsayi | reverse complement strand
TAGTGTAATATTTAGCCATTGGAGTTTAGGCTCCCAGCCCAAGCAGTGGTGGCCCAGAAGACCTACACGCAGCACAGCTGGGCAGGAGATGCTCAGGTAGGTATCCCAGTGCTGATGTACCCAGACAACTGTGCAACCAGGTATGAAACTTTTGGCCTATGAAATTGTGATTATGAACAGGAAATATATCTAAGACTGTACTCTGAAATTCTGAGGGTGAACTGATGTCATAAAAACCCCAATGAAACAAGGACAGGTTGCAGCTTTCTTGTCCTGGCAATTAGTATTAGCAGTTGTACTTCCAAAGATCAAGCTACTGTTTCCATTCTTATTGTAGATTTAAAGGTCTAACTTGGGGCATGCAAGTTTGGAGATGTGTGGAGATACTAAAGCAATGGAAATATATCCTTCTGTGGGAAGGCAAAAGTAACTATGATCTGGAGACTCATTTGATCGTACAGGTCTAGTTTTGCAGAAAAGATACGTCATCTTCAGTACCAAGCTGAAAATCTAAGTGTTGCATAATTGAATATTAAAGCTTCCAGAATTTATCTTGTTCATTCTTTTGGGATTTGTTTTAATACTCCTAACATAAAATAGCCCCATAACAAACTAAAAGAATTTAGAAGTGAAGAGGATGAGATATTGAACTTGCACCCATTACTTCATCTTCTTTTCATAGATTTCCTGCCCTGATAAAATTTTGAACAAGTTGTAAGTAAGCACAGCTTTTTACCATTTGTATGCCATTGTGAATTTGTGAGGTGCGAGCAGTTGCTACCCAAGGATGTGGTACTTGTTGGAGAGTTAGGTATAAGAAAGTGGGTCATGTTACCTGGACCCTGAATGCTCAAGTAATTCACAGTAAAATCTTGTTAACCTGCAGTTATTGTATCTGAATTCCTTATAGTTGGCACATAAAAAATAGTATCTCTTCCAAAAAATAATGTCTCTTCCGACATCTCAGCAGGTTAATTAGATTAGCTTAGTATTCAGATTGAACATCATTTTTATAAAATATACTATTACATGTTTACTAATTTACTTCAAAAATGCCATAAGTACTGTGATGATTCATTACAACTAGTATTATTTGCCAAAATAAATTAATGAGGTGTATCTGTTAAAGCTATATTTTTTATGGTTTTATATTCTATTTATTTTTTTAGACAAGTGCTTTGTTTAAGCAGGCTCTATTTCTGTTGTTAGTCGAAAACAGATGTGGAAGGAGATTTTCTTTCAGATATGCTCCATTTTGCTTCAAAATTACTTTTTTTTTTTTTTTTAAATGGCTTTCTGTGTAGCCAAGACAAATGTCCTTCAGAAGGGTATGTTAGATGATTTTCTGTGAGTTCAACACCAGTATTTTGTGCATTGATGTAATGGGAACATGTTGCACACTCAACCTTTGGCCCAGGTGTCAGCGGTTCCTTTACAAGCCAACAGGGTTGGCTTCACTGTGCAAGTAAAACCTGTGCAGATGTTGGCTGCTAGAGGCAACCTGTCCTGGCCTGTTCAGTGCTGCAGGAAGAAGGGCAGACAGGGAAAGAGCAAGCAGCTCCTTCTTAACAAGATCTTGTCTCACCAAGGCAAATTAAAATAACCATGTCATTTATCTGTGTTGTTTCCTGTCATGTGCTGCTTAGCAGTGTGTCTATGACCAATCTTTCAGTACTTTGTCCTCACAAAACAATTTAATCTTCTGCCCAATTTATTTACTGTTATCAAAAGTCAGTATTGTATTACTGAAGCATATCCATGATGGAGAATTAAGATAGTAAAATATGGACTGTACTTTATGCTCATTATAAGTTACATCCTTCTATTTAAGAAGGAATAGTAGTAATCAGCAGGAGTGGAAGTAGAATTACAGGGCATTATTTTTCACTGATGCAATGTATATGTGCCTTGGAGCACCAGAAGATTATTAGTTATATACCTGTGACTTGAACAGCGGAAAAAAAGGATATGTCCAGCTTACAGTGGTGTGTGCCATTTCCTCGACCCTGCATTCTCTTCAGAGGGAAAATTGATGAAGTGAATCTGGCATAACAATACCAGCTTCTTACAGTATGTGGTTTAGACAGGTAAGAGTTGAATATTCTGTTACTTCATATTTGTATGGAGTGTCAACAGGCATAGCATCAACATGCTGGAGGTGCTTGTAAGGCAGTCTTGAGTACTGCAGATTTAAATCTGTAATTTGGAATCAGAATATGATAATTTCTTTCTATTCCATTCTGCAATTTTGGTTAAAAAAAATTCTTATTTAAATTCAGTTACCACTAGAAATAGCTTTATTCATTGTTTAGTTGGTACTGTATTACAGTTTGCCAAAAGCAATGTAGGCAGCATTACTGTTCAGAAAGTCCAAAAGAGGCATGACAGCAGGCATTTGTTTTGTCAATTGTTCTTAGGTGAAGAGGGATAATTGATTTATCTGTTATCACAGGGTGGTTCCTCTCTACCTGATGGGGATTTCTTTGTATTTTTTTCATCTTCAGAGCTGTGGACATTTATTAATTTTTTCTACTGATTATCTTAAACAGCTTGGTGTCTTTTTCTTAGTTGCACCGCACATTACACAACTGTTTGAGTTGTGAAAAGGATGATGAAAGTCAGCAGCTTTCCAGACTTGACATTTCATATACTAATTTATTATGGATGTTAATTTCTATATAGAGTCAGTGCCTTGGAATTTGGGTTCCAGGGAGCAGTGGTTTTCAACATTGCAAAATTGCATTTTCTTCTTCCTAAAAAAGACATTCTTGCTAGCTGTTCTTGTGATGGCTGAAGGTTCATAAACTTCTTGTGTGCTTTCCATTGCCACAGGGTCACATTACTTTTGGGAACAGACATTCCAATGTGGACACAATAAATACTAGTATTTAATTATTTTTATTAAGTAAAAATGTATCCAGTCTCACTATGATATTCATAATTGCACTAAAGGTCAAATTTTTCAGTTTTTCTGCTCTGCATCTCTTACTCAGCTGTGGTATTCAGTACTATTACAAGAAAATATAGATTGGGTTTTTGTCTCATTTTGGAAATAAAATCTAAACTAAAATATGTAAAATTCTCTCAGAGAAGCTCTTATTATAAAAAAATTAACCATTCTTAGTGATTTGTTACAGTCTTACTTTATTTTTCATTTTGTGTAATCTTTCCTGTAGATCTGGTGTGATGGTTGGCTAGTTTAATTACTGCCTCTCCAAAAACATGAGTGTTTGTAGAGTCTAAAGTACATCGTTTTCCATTAGAAGGAACCACGATGTGAAGAGGATGAAGGTCAAGTGTTTGCAATTTAGCAGCAGAGGTGCCTTTGTGGGCATCCTTAAAATCTGCAGTTATTCAGATGCAAAGGTGCAAACTTCAGAGGATCTGAAGATCCTTTTCGAAAACTCATCATTACTTAAATGCAGACTAAGTAGACATGTAACCAGTGGAGTGTTTAAGGAAGATAAAGTAGAACAGCAGTTGCTGCGGTTTCAGTTCTTCTGGATACCTCCAATTCCTGGTTTGTTGGGATTTATTTTCCTCAAATACTCCGAATAGCCCATGTCTCTGGGTTAGTAGTAATTTTCTAATTAAATGGCATTTCAAAGACAAATACCACTTTCTCAATGCCAAAACTTGTCACAGAAAGGATTTCATATAGTGGATCTCCAAGTCAGTGGACCAGGGAGAAGAAAGATTAGATGCTGCAGCATTCTTTTGGCTCTGTAAATAGCAGGGTGCCCCAGCTGTCACTGGCTTTGCAAACATTAAGGCTATTCAGAACCTATAAAATTTACTTAATGTGTCAGTCCTAAGCTTTGGAACCACTCAGACGTGGCAGTATGTTACAGACTTGTTATCATTATATGGATGAAAAATGCTAATGTTATTGGACTTGGATCTATTGTCATCCTTGTGAAACTGCTCGTCCTACAGGTATCCAAGTATTTGCCTAGCCTAGTTTATTCATTTCACACAGCCAGTCTAAAGTCATCTTGTGCACCTCAAAAAAATTTCTCCAGTCCCTCTTTTCCAATCTTTCTTAATGTATGGTGATGTGTCAAGACCCAGGATGCTCTTTAACCTTTTTTTTTTTTTTTTTTTTTGTCTTTCAGCTTTCTGACTAATAATTTTGAATGAAAGTGTTGTGTTCTACTGTGCTGGTATTTGTCAAAATCTACATCCTCTAGAAATCAGCAAGAATGTGACTCAAGCTTGCTTGTAGAGCTTGGAATTAAGAAGCAGTCCAGAAAAATAATAAATACATTTTTCTAGGAAAACTGTAGCATCTACAGCAATTTAATGTAGTGTTCAGAAGACATTTTATAGACTTGAGAATCTGCAGTTTTCCAGAGAAGTTACAGAGGATCCTCACTGCTGGGATCTGTGAACTCAATTCCATTTTTTCTTTCCTACCCATTCGATCTTTCTTCTACCTATTTTATGTGCCTTGCCCATGATGATTTTGTTTTGTGTTTAGTTTTCTACTGCAGAGTGAGAGAGAACCTCCTGCAACATGTCACTGAAGCTTAGGTCTTTTTGCTAATAACATGAGCATCTACTTGCAGTTGTTTTTAGTGACAGGAAGTTTCTTTTGCTGCTAGGTGATGCAGATGTATCTCCCATTCTGTGGAATTGCTATATCCAATGCCCAGCTATTTGCAGCTTCAAGGAAGGAATATGACAGAAGCAGGGTAAGTAAAAAAAAACGTATATTGGACAAATATCAAACCTTTGTCTTTTCATCCTTCAAATTCCAGCTGCACATATATGTTTGCTGAGCAAACAGTTTTAACTAGGTTTTATTTCAAAAAATGCATTTTCAACAGATAGCTGTTTTGACTGAGGCAGCAAGCAGAGTACGTGGGAGGGAAACAGGCTCGTGGTGGTGGCTGTTGTTTCCTGATGTCAGTTCCATGTTTTGTAGTGCTGAAACAATTGCATTTGTGACACAGACACTGAAGGAGACAGTGTTACTGTAGCAGAGATTCAAACTCTCATAAAATCCAGTAACATCAAACCTTTGCCATCCTGAATTTGTAATATTAGATTCATATGCAAATAATGTGGATATATTCTTATAAAAAGTAAGCAAGATAAAAACCTGTATGTGAAGAGTTTTGACAGCATATATCTGCATTGATACATTACTCACATTACGCCTGATTGCTGATGTCATGCTTGAGCTGGGGCAGGAATCTCCAAAGATGTGGAAGTAATGCTGAGCTCACATGTCATTTACTTCTCAGAGAGGCCCTTATTTTTTTTAAGAGACAAAATGGTAATTTTGAAGGTTTTTTAATAATTTTTGGCTTTTTTTTTTAAAATTACATTTCCTGCAATGATGGGAAATGATACTTCTGTTACAGATCATAGCTCCAAAGCTTCAGTAGAAATACCAGTGGTAACGTTGAACCTACTCTTACTTCACAAAGCAGGAGAAAGTACAGTTGGGTGGGTCTGTGTAATGAGCACTGACATAGGTATATTCAGGATTTTCAAGCTTTCCATGTATGGAAACTAATGCTTTCCACTACTGTGAAAACTAACAATAGTCCTTTCTAATGGTATATATATTTAAGGGTCATGAATCATCTGAGCTTGTCTTCTGACCAGATCTGACTACAGACCGCTATGTTTTGTTGTGGAAATGTGTAGGAGACTTGGGGAAAAAACCATTTTTTGCCAAAGATTTTTTTTTTCCTTCTTTTTTTTTTGGGTGTTCAAACAAAATAATTGTTTGACTACATGGAGACTTTAAAATTTGCTGCAGATTCCCAGCCTGCAGGGAACAATGACAGACTTCTGAGGAGTTGGCATTTAATCTTCGGAGGGAGACATTCAGCAGAAAAGTATTAGGGACATTGTCATGCTTCATTAGAAAATGGTAAATTCTGGTTGTTGGACACATCAAGAAATTGAATTAGAGATACAGATTCTTTGTTTCTTGTTACTGCTTCAGCCATGCAAGGAATAGCAAATATAATTGCCATTTGCCAGTTACATGGTGGCCTGTACTTAATTGCACTTCTGACCTGTTGGTGGTCTTTAGCTTTGCCTAGTCCATGGTTGAAATGAGTTGGCAAGTAACGGGATGCACAAGCCCATACCTTGCCTTCCCTATCACCTGGACACCAATGGTGGCAAATTCCAGTAGCTGTGACTGACATCTTGCTGATGAACATTGTGTTAGGAGAGCTAAGACCACTAATGTTTATATTCTCACCTGTATGGATGATGTTTAGTGTCAGTGCCCTAAATCAGAATACAGGAAAAAAGACACGTCTTTGGGCCCATGGTAAGAAAGAACACAGCCTATTATTTTTAAAGTTGATGAAATGAGATGGGAAGCCCTTCATTTTAAAACGTTGTATTTTACAGACATGTTGTTAGTGGTAAAGAATGGATCAGAGTGCTATTGGAGTATGGAAGTATTGATGTGGGTTTTTTTCTTTCCAGCTTTGAATGTACAAAATGGGTAATAAATTAATAGAGTGAATGCACCAGCAAATTCAATATAACAAATCAAGTAACTCAATCCATACTGCATACTTGGAGACTTGCATTACAGCCATTGTTTCATTTTTGGACCACAGTGAAATAGTTTGAAAGATTCCCATTGTTTGCCAGGAGTTAGACTGTGCCAGTTGAGAGCTAAGAAATACTTATTTCTTCTTCAGATACTCCTTTCCCAATTCTGTTGCCATAATCATTATCTGAATGAAGATTTCAATGGATCACTCATATTAAAATCAATCCCACAGATTACACCTCCTTTGCAATGCACTGTGTATTTATTAATTCTACAGCAAATACAAGAGTTTTCTGTCCTTGTATGCAGGCTTTACTGGAAGTAGTGAATGACCTCTTTGAGGAACAGACTGACTTAGAGAAAATTGTCAAGAAAATTATGCATCGGGCCCAGACTCTACTGAAGTGTGAACGGTGCTCAGTATTACTTCTGGAAGATATTGAATCACCAGTAAGTATGGCTGCACATTCTGTAGACAGGATAATATTTGAATCACACTATCACAGAATAATTAAGTTTGGAAAAGACCTCCAAGATCATCAAGTCCAACCATCTACCCAACATTATCATGACCACTAAACCATGTCCTAAAGTGCCACGTCTACACATGTTTTTTAACACCTCCAGGGATGGTGACTCCACCACCTCGGGCAGTCTGTTCCAATGCCTTACCAGTCTTTCAGTATAGAATTTCTTCCTAATGTCTAATCTAAACCTCCCCTGGTACAACTTAAGCCCATTACCTCTCATCCTATCGCTAGTTACTTGGGAAAACACCCACCTTATTACAACCTCTTTTCAGGTAGTTGTAGAGAGCAATAAGGTCTTCCCTCAGTCTCCTCTTCTCCACAGGTGGTGGAGCTGTTTCAAATTGTGTGTAAGTACTGGACAGCACCTACTCTAGTCCAACCCACCTGCTAAAGCAGGTTTACCCAGAGCAGGTTGCACATGATGGCGTTCAGGCAGGTTTTGAAAGTCTCCAGAGAAGGACACTCCACAACCTCTCTGGGCAGCCTGTTCCATCTGAAAACATTCCTCTGTTTTCATCACAAATCTCAACCATGTCACCATACTCTTCCAGCACATCATTCTTAAATGTAAGTTAGGTACAGGTTGAATCCACTGTTGTGGTTTAATGCCAGTAGGCAGGTAAGCCCCCCACAGCTGCTGACTCATTTCCCAACACTAGTGCTATGGGGAAGGGAATTAGAAGGGTAAAAGTGTGAAAACTCATGGGTTGAGATAAAGACAGTTCACTAAGTAAAGCAAAAGCCAGATGTGCAAGCAGAGCAAAACAAGGTTCATGTGCTACATCCTATCAGCAGGTAAGTTTCCATCCATCCCCAGGAAAGCAGGGCTCCCTCACGCGTGACAGCTAACTTGTGAAGACAAATGCCATAACTCTGAAAGTGCTCCTCCTCCTCCTTCTCCCACTCCCCCCAGCTTTTATTGCTGAACATGACATCATATAGTATGGAATATACCTTTGGACTGTTGGGTTAGCTGTCCTGGCTGTGTCTCCTCCAAATCTATTGTGCACCCCTCAATTATTAATAAATTAATAAATATTAACTGAGGTGGCAGAGTGAGAAACACAGAAGGCCCTGACACTGTGTAAGCACTGTTCAGCATTAATCACAGGATGGTAGTGGTTGGAAGGGACCTCTGGAGATCACCTAGTCTAACCCACCTGCTAAAGCAGGTTCACCCAGAGAAGGCTGCACATGATCACATCCAGGCAAATTTTGAAAGTCTCCAGAGGAGGAAACTTCACAACCTCTCTGGGCAGCCTGTTCCACCTGAAAACATCCCTCTGTTATCAACAGTTTTCATCACAAATCTGAACCATGTCACCATACAAGCTACTATGAAGAAAATTAACACTATTCCAGCCCAAACCAGTATAGCCAATTTTTCAAATGGAAATTGAAAGGTATATTTATCATTACTTCTGGTCATTTAAAGTCATTTAATGTGATGTCTGTACATTGCTGATGGATCTAACTATCAGTGGTGTAATCCAGCTGATATGCTGTGATTCTCAGTTATTTGTGTAGTGGAGTTAGTGCTTACTACAGAGCAGTTAGGACAGCTTAACTGAGAAGCAAGGTGCTTCTGCGGTCTGCTTAACAAAGAAAAATGTCTTGATTTGTTACCAAATACTTATTTGCTCTGTTCTTTTCTTTCATGGTATAGCTGCTAAAAAGAAAGAAAAATCCTGTCTGTAGCTTCATTTACAGTTACCTGGAATTTACGACCCTGCTAACATTTTCAGGCTTATGATTTATCAAATGCATGGTTCTTGCGTGAAGTTTAAGAACCAGAACCAGCTGCATCATCAACCAAACCTTTGATGCTTATTTTTAGAACTAATTTTTTCTGCATACATTCCAAGAAATACTTATCAGACTTTTTAAAATGCATTTCTATGGTGTTCCTATGTTTGGCTCTGTTATTGTTGTCTAATTGTAGCAAACTGAAATACCTATGTTGTTTCTATTCTAGTATGTGACATGTTACATCTTTAATCAGACTGCTAGTCCCTCAGAAATAACAAAAATAAAGGCATCAAGACTTTGTTACCTGACCATCCTGTGTATTCAGCAGCTCAGTGGGCTCTATGACAATAAAGATGTTAATCAGCATCTTTACAGTAGTCAGCTTCTCAACTTCTCTTGTGAATTTTTTGTTTTGTAAAATCCAGTATTTTTATGTGGAAGAACAGCAAGACAGTCAGGGCTGAACCTGCAACACAAGGAGTTTTCTCAGATACTTTTGGTAGAACGTGAGGTTTGTTTCTTTCTGCAAGTTTTCCACTCATTCCAGCTGTTGGCAGGGGTGTGTTTGGGAGTAGCTATGGTTGCACATTTTAACAAGTTTCTTTAATACTTTTTAAAATGAATACCGAGGACTGGTCTCAGTTCCTAAATGATGAAAATGCTGTGAAAAGGTAAGTCATCTTGTTATTTTGACCTAGTAGTTTTTCCCGAGGTAATAAAAAATCCTTTGGAAAAGACACATTTGCATACAAATTTCTACATAGTGATGTACTTGTCCGTGTGATAGGAAGAAGCTTTTGCATTGAGCCTGTGAAGTGAAAATACAACTTTCAGCATTACTGAAGTGTGTTTGTTTATTACAATTGCTGTGTCCACTTGATCAAGGAATAATTCTTTGTGGAGCTCTGTTAAGCTGTACAAATGAATCTAAGCTATATGAAAGTATTTGTCAAGAGCTGAATTTCACACACAGTTTTGACAGGGACTTTCACTGGGACTTTGTAGTACTGACATTTATAGGGTATGAGAGCCTCTTTAAAAATGTTTAACATTTTTATGACTATTAGTAGTAAAATAAGTGACTGCCTTTTATATTGGTAGCTCCCTTCAATGTTTTCAGGCTATTCAACAAAAAATATCCTCCTTTCTACCAATTTGAGAAGTAGTTGAAGGATAAAAATGTTCCTTGTAATACCATGTTTTTTTCTATCCAAGTATCTTTTGGATTCACTGACTCTGTGACTGATTATTTGTTGCTGGGCTGTGGCAAGTCTAAATACTTATCAGAGACAGGATCTTAAGTTTGTGTGTATGGCAGGAAAACAAAACCACATTATTTTCTTTTCTGGAGGAAAGATGTGATTCTCAGTTCATTTAATCGAATAGCAATTAAGTACTTTCAGTGGAGTATGCCCTAAATTACACTAGCTTTCATAAAAGGTTTGTATTTCATTTATATATTCTCTGTTATAGAATTTTAATGTTTCTGGTGTATTTTCTCTTTATAGACCCCCTGCACTGATTTTATAATTACAAGACACAGTTCTACTACATTCTTATGAAATGCCACTATGTTTGCATGTATAATATGATTTTTTTTATTTTATTTTTTTTTCAGAAAACAGTGCATTGTGTTAGTAGTAGGCTGTGGGTGGCATTGTTCACTTTGTTTTTCTGCTCTTGGTACTATTTCTACCTTTGAGCATGGGGTTTTTTTTCTCCAAACCACAGGCAATGAGTTCTTATTGCTGTAGACCAAATTCTGAAATGGGGACAGCAAAGGTATTCAGTTAATAAGCATAAACTTTTTCTAAACAGCTGTAACTCTTAGGTTAATTTGGAGTAGGAAAGTAGCTTCTTGCCACCCACTTAGTCATTTTTACAAGTGGCAGAACAGTTGTTTTCCTGATTTTCCCTATTTTGGAGAATTAACCTATATATTAAAATAAACCTCCATAGAGTAACTGTTAAGCCACACCTAACATACCATCATTCATACATCACATGAAAAGCTTTTACTATACAGAACTGAAGCAGAAGGTGGGGACCCATACTAGCATCCAAGAACACTACCTGTGTTCCATGTCACATTAGCCACTCCTAGTGGTGCAAATGAGTTTTTCTGTTCCTTTTTCTATATTAAAAAAAAAAAGAAGTTTAGGTAAAGTTCCATAATTCATGTTCCAGAGCTCTTTGAAGGGAAGCAGGTACTGTTGCTGGAAATAGTTTAATGAAGGTATCTAAAGATATAATTTGATTTGATGTTGTTTGTTAGTGACCTGTGCGCAGTGTGTATTGTAATAAGCATTAATTCTCCACTGAGGGAATACAGATTGAATTATTTGAAGACCATTGGATGCCAATACAGTTTAAATATAGGAACCTTCCATTATTTTTTTCTTAAATATTTATTGTCCTTAATAACAATTTTAAGTTATTTTTTTGTGACAGGTGGTGAAATTTACAAAATCCTTTGAGTTGTTATCTCCAAAATGCAGTGCTGATACTGACAACAGGTTAGTTCTTACTTACGTCTCTTTTGGTAATGAATTACTTTATTTTTCACATAGGTTTAAATCTGCTTCTTCTTAGTTTTCTTTTCTTATGGCACTTCAGGTAGATTTGAGAGAAGAGTGTGAGCCTATGGTTTTTACTCAGACAATACTCCCGCTTGATTCAAGTGGAGACTTGCTTGAATTAATATACTGCCTGTATTTTTATATATATGTATGTGTGTATATATATATATATGCACTAACATTGTATCAGTGTCTCAGAGAAGAAACAAGGAGATAACTGATGACTTTGTATTGTTGAACTCATGGAGAATGCACAATGTTTTGTGTAGTTAATACTGAAGTAAAAATTACAAAGTGATTTTAGATTTTTCATCTCCTACAAGATGCTTCTTTACAGTTGTGTTGAAAGGTTTGCAGTAAAATTTTATTTCTGTTCTTGTCATCATGTTGGAAACATTGAAAACTCAGAGAACATGTATTTCCTAGAAATTTTGTTCCTGTGACTAAATCTTGTTTGAGAGCCTAGTCACAATAGATGTGTTTTGCTTAGCAGTATCTCTAAACATTGATAAAGGGCTGATTGTAAGTAGTATTAGAAAGAGCTTTTTGTCCATGTGGGATTACTGTATTAATTCCTACAAGATAATACAAATGGTAATGGTTCACATAAAATGTGCTACATACCAAATGAATGCATAAGGATTAACAGCTACTGTGAGAAGGTTTCACCCATCTTTCAGGGCTTTCAGTGACTATCGTACAGATTTTATATTATTTTATACTGATTATGAATTAGAATTTTCCATATGAAATATCTGCCATAATGATAAACCTAGCCTTCTGTCCAACTTGCTATCTGTAGCTTAGCAAACTTGAAGGGTAGTTTGTGCTTTGCCATATCTAAGCCCTTTAAGCAGCTTTTAAAAATATTTTTGAGCAATTTGTCTTCTTTCGTGCTTTATTTCTTCACCTCTAGTGTGGCAAGAAGCCACCACTTCATTAAGGTGAATGTACACATTGTACTCAAGATTACAACAGGTCATAATTCTTAATGCTTTTCACAGATTGATCTCACAGTTTTACAGAAATGGGTGGTGTTATTTTTAAGATGTGCAAGCTGACAGCAAAGTCCAGGGCCACACAGAAAGACAGGTAATAGCTAGATCCCTTCCATGCCCTATCCACTAGTTGAGAGATGGGAATAATGAGACAAATGGAAAAAGAAAACAAGTGATGAAAAATAGGAAGATTTAAATATGAATGAAGAATCTGTCGATTCATCTGGGAATGACAAGTTACTGCATTTGACAAAGAGCTTCAGAGTAGCAGTTGGTGTTTCCTAGGTCAATTAAATGGGTGAAAATACATTCCTTTTGTTCAGGAACAGGAGCATGAATCAAGGGATGTGGTTGTTATTCCTGTTTTTTCTCAAACTTGATCTGTAGCCAGATTAGTCAAAACAATGTAGAGCAGTGTCAAGATAACCAAGCTGGATCATTCCTTGTTACCATAGTTATATTAGCATGTTACAAAAAAGCAGTTTGTAGTAGCTTGCTCTGCATGTCGTCAAGTCAAGATTATTTTAACTCTGGTTTGAGACATGAATAAACACATGCAACCTGGTAGCTAGTCTTTATAAGATTCATAAAGGTATATTTCTGTGCATCTTAATATAAATATGTATTGCTTTTTCTTTCATTTTTCATCCAGTGGAGAGTGAGGAAACGAAAGACCAGGTTTGGAATGGCTGATATAATGTCACACTGGGATATACCACAGGCAGACTTTGAGTTATTGGCACTATAGTGCAAAAATAAAGGTTATTTAGGATACAAAACAATGCCTGGAGCCCTTGACATTTGAGCATTTTTCTAGTGAGTTTTGCCCTTTTCATTCTGCAGCTGTAACTGATGTAAAGTCATGAGATATTTCATGCGGAAAAAAATGGCAAGATGCGTTCTTCATCACTGGTGTTACACCATTGAAGATAAATAATATTTGAAATTTTAGTGGAAATCCAAAGAGATTATAGGCTGAGAACAGTTCTAGTTAGAAGTTTTATCTGAAAGAGGGAGAAGCTCCAAGGACAATGTTAACTTTTTGTGTTCTAATATACTTTCTCACACAGTTTTATAAGAAATCGGCTTTTCTTTTGCCCATCTTACATCTAGATAATAGCAGTTCACCTGTTTAGTCCCTAAATGTTATAATGAATATTCTTTTTTTTTTCTTTCTTTGTTCTTAGTTGTAAAGAAATACCTTGAAAGACCACTCTTGCATTTATCAGTTCAGTTTGCAATTTTCCAGCACACACCAAGATCAAGTTTGTTTATTATCCAGAATCATAGAATCATCAAGGTTGGAAAAGACCCTTAAGATCAAGTCCAACCATTAACCCTAGACTACCAAATCCACCACTAAACCATATCCCCAAGCACCATATCTATACGGCTTTTAAACACATCCAGGAATGGTGACTCAACCACCTCCCTGGGCACCCTGTTCCAATGCCTGACAACCCTTTCAGTGAAAAAAAATCTTCCTAATGTCCAGTTTAAATCTCCCCTTGCAGCTTGAGGCCATTCCCTCTTGTTCTGTCACTAGTTACTTGTGAGAAGAGACCAGCGCCTACCTTTCTGCAGTGTCCTTTTAGGTAGTTGTAGAGAGTGATAAGGTCTCCCCTCAGCCTCCTTTTCTTCAGACTAAAAAGCACCAGTTCCCTCAGCTGTTCCTCATAAGACTTGTTCCCCAGATGGCACACTTGATGCTCTCACTTTTTCCAGTTGTTTTGTTCTTCAAATACAGGTTTGTCTAGTCTCCTAAATTTTCTCTTCCTTTGAAAAAAGATTGCATATATCTTAGAAGCTTTGAGGGGTTCAGTTCTGATGTATTCTAGATGAAGATGAGCCCAAAGGAAGGTGCTGTGGGCTACATCTTTCCTGCACAGGAAAATCTTTTGCAGATAGTGCAGCTGAGATTACAGTTCTCTAACGTGGTAGGGGAAAGGTCAGCTGCCTGAGCTGGGGTAGGGATTGCATGAGAGAAAATGTCTGTGCTCCCTCCCAGTTGGGCTGTTTATAGAGAAAGTGCTGAAATCTCTACTACTGCTGTTTCACCACCACTGTCCCTAGGACTATGTGGTCTGTTTAGAGACTGTTTAGGGACTGTTTAGAGAGGGCTGAATCACAGCCGTGATGAGGCTGTACTGCTTCCCTACTGCACCCTCTGCCATCACTGTCAGGGAGGCTTCAGGGAACACAGCAAGGCAAGCAGCTGCATAAGGGCAGCCTGCAGCACTGCTTGGTGCTCTTCCTGGGTTTATTCTCCTGCCTGGCACGCGGTGCTCTTGCTTGTGTGAGGGCAAGACAGGGAGATCGTGGCATGCAGCTGCCTGCATCAGTTGGGAAGGACTCACTCACAGCTTTCCACAATTTGGGGAAAATAGTTGCTTGTGATTCTTAGAGTAGCTTCTGAGTGTTCTGAGTTACTGAGGATGGAGGTAGAGCCAGCTGGTTGTGATTTGCATCGCAATTAATCATTAATATTTCCTCCTAGTGAAAATTGAGTGCCTCTGTTCCAGAGTGTTGTTGGAATGTACTTGCTAAGAATGGAGGAACCATAGTAGACCATATTTTTAAAACTTCTTCCTGAATTATATCATTTTTGTTTTACTTGACTTTATTTGCTGCTTAAAATTCTTGACATGCATAATGCAGTCCTGATTTAAAGTGTTTTATATTATAATGATAACATCCAGATTTTTAAGGTATGAACTGGGAGCTATGCATTTGAAATTAGATTCTTATCCTTAAAGACTTTTTTTTGCTTATCAAGTATTCATGTCCTGAAATAAATTTTAAATTGTAAACAAGAATTTTTTACTTGGCTCAGAAAACTAATTTCTCTAAAGGTTCCTGTCAAAGTATACATATAACATTTATTAGTCACTCAAAATTCTTATCCCAAATGAAAGCTGATACACTTAAATTTGTGTAAATCATTATTATTATCTTTATTTATAGTCTTTTAAGAATATTGAGTTTTCTTTCAAATGAGTGACTTAGTTGAATTAGTCTCCAGAAAATCAATACAGCTGACAAAAGTCAATCCTCTCACTTTGATTGAAACTTTCAAGCATTTTACTGTGCATCCTTCTTTCATTCATCTGCATTACTTTGAAACTTCAAGATATCATAGTCCTTCTCTGAGTCACTTTTTTCTAAGTAATGTTTCTCAGGTGTTGGAAATCGATCAATTTTCTTCTCAAAACTAAGACAACACACATTCGTTCATTCACAAATGAATAGCTACACTCTGACAATGGCAAAAGCCTGTCTGCAGCAACAACTTTCCTGCTCTTTAGATGAGTTTTGGTTAGGATTTTAAGGTCTGCATAGATAGTGAGCTTTCTGGAGAAGCTGCTGTGGAGTTTGGTGAGTTGAGCCTATAATTAGAGTGTCTTAAGCTCATTTACTGGCTGATCTCTAGCCTCGCAGTAGTTGCAGCAGAAGCTCAGCAAGGAAAAAGAAAAGGAAACCTTAATGTATTGTATATCTACTTGGATCCATATGGTACAACAGACATTACTGATTTTAAGACTTATTTCATGATCCCTTCTTCAGCCATTTATGTCTGGCATTTCAGACCAAAATAAATAAATAAAAAAGGTGTTCCCCTTGACAGGAAAGATATTGGAAGTATGGACTTAAAATACCACAAATTGTAAGACTAATTTGAAAAATTTAAATCTTAAAATTATATACTCTTTAGGTAGCTCTACAGAAAATACTGTTTAGAACTGGTTGCTTTTGATGAGCAGGTCTGTACCCCACAGAAACTTGGAACATAAGCCCACTCTTGAATCATATGGAAATACACTTCTGTACTAAATTCTGTATTTACTTTACATGGGAGTGAAGGGCTATATTTAATAGAAAGAACTGTGCAAAAGAGATAAGATTTTTGATGTACTATTTAAATAAATAGCAAATTATTTTTCCATATATAATGCTTAGTAATTATTAATAACTGTGAGTGATTCTGCTGTTTCTATGAATATTTGCTTGTAAAACATGCTGGACTTCTAAGCAATGTTGACAGTATTCTTTCCTTCCCTTGCTATGCCTTTTGATAGTTTCAAAGACAGCATGGAGAAATCATCATCTTATTCTGACTGGCTAGTAAATAATAGCATTGCTGAACTCGTGGCTTCCACAGGTCTCCCTGTGAATATCAGTGATGCCTATCAGGATCCTCGCTTTGATGCTGAAGTAAGAGATTTTTAGAAATGTAAATATATATCACATTTTTGGCATTGCAAGTAATATAACTCAGTTGTTTTAGTATATCCAAGTGGCGATAAAACATGTGAATATTATTTATTTATTTATTCTGTACAATACGTCCCCCTTCTGGTCTGCTGGTGTTGACATGACTTTATCCAGTAACCATGGGTCACTGAACTAGTGTATGACTTCAGGCAGTTGCTAAGTCTGTTCATGATTTTTTTATTTTTTTTTTTTCATTTATAAGTGATTCCTTCCTCTAGCAAGTGCTTTGATATTTATTCAAACTGATTTTTATTGCTGAAAATTCCACTGGGGTTATTCAGTGTTAGCAGTATCATTGTTAGCTGTCGTGGTGACTGGTACTATACACACACACAGTGTAAAGAGAACCAGTATAGAGAGAGAAACGTTTGTGATCTAACTTAGCCAACTAACCTCTGAATTTGCATAAATAAAATATATACACTGATTTGTTATTTTTCCCAAGATACATATCACTCCTAATAAAAGTTGTTTGTGTATCCAGCCTCAGTTAGGAAGTTGTAGATACAGATAAAAATGTATACATATATACTTAATGCCTAAATAAATGTTAGAGGCATATGGAAGAACAAAATCTCAACTGAATTTTATCCAGTACTTTTAATATAATATTTGTAAATGTAAACTTATTGCTTGATGTTTCTATCACTAGAATGTAAAAGGCTAAAGTGGTACCTACTGCTAATGGAAGCTCTCATTTCTATGTTTCAGGCCGACCAGATTTCTGGCTTTCACATAAGGTCTGTTCTGTGTGTTCCAATATGGAACAGCAACCACCAAATAATCGGTAAGGCCTTCCTCATAGCTCCATCATTTTTGTCCTCAAGTGATGCATTGCTGAAGGCACTTGGTGCCATGTGGGATCAGGATCTTTGATCTTATTCAGCATCAATAATGTGGGAATTGAGTCTTTCAAAAATGTGGCTCATTGTTTGTTGTGAAGTGCACATTACCTTAAAGAAGTAGAAAGAAACTGAACCCTTGACTGCTGATATGCCCTTAGAAAAATAATGTAAGAGCTATTTTAGCTAAATGAAATGGTTTATTGTAGTAGAACTCAGTTCAGCTAGAGCCAAGAGCTTTGAACAATTTTTTTTTTTCCAAGTGCTTTAAGGAGATTACTTTTTCTTTTTTTTTTCTTTTTTTAATTGATTCAATTAATTTATGGACCAATCCTGAGAAAAAAAAGAACTTATATACCCAGGTGATGCTAAACCAACTAAGATTTTTAGGAATGAAGGTCCTGATTCCGCAAATTATATTAGTATCTCCAAATTGCCAGGACAACTTAACATGATTGCTGTTCACAAAGTGCTCAAGTTCCTTCCTAAAGAGCAATTTAACCTTTTGTGAAAAGCATTGTGAGTAACTTTTAGATTTTTGATATTATACCTGGAGAATAAAGAATAACAGTTGAAAATAATAAACTGAGTCCTGGTATCCAAACAATCAGACTTTTGTGTGTTTATGTCTGTTTAATGATTTTCAAAATAAATATTTGCAGCTTTGCTTTTTGGTTTGAAAGTTGTATTTTAGATGTTACCAATGAATACAATATTCTGCATTGTGAATTAATGAATGAAGATTATATTTCATATTAACTCTTTCTAAAGGGGTAGCTCAAGTGTTGAACAGGCTTGATGGGAAGCCCTTTGACGATGCTGACCAGCGGCTATTTGAAGTAAGAGGCATTCAGTTTTATAGCAATAACATACTTTTTCAACAGGATCTGGTATTCCTGGGTAATGCTGCTTCACGCTACTCTAGGGAGGGGGGAAGAACATATTGTCTGTACTTGTGGTTTTACAAAAATTCTCAGAACTTCTAACTTAAGATTGAATTTTGAAACAATTTTCTTGCATCTAATCTTTCTCATCTTGTTGAGGCCAGTGACTTATCTGCATTCTCAAGATAACCTGTAAAAGCAAGTTTATTTCTAATATTTCCATGCAATTCCTTTTCATGATTAAGTCAGCACTCATCTTTGTGTTTGTATTACAATTGAATTATCATTTATTTTATTTTCTTTTTTTATCTTTTTTATTTTAGGCTTTTGTTATTTTTTGTGGCCTGGGCATCAACAACACGATTATGTATGACCAAGTGAAGAAATCCTGGGCAAAACAGTCTGTGGCTCTTGATGTATGTGTACATTTTAATTAAACCTTATCTTGCTCATAAGTGTCATGTGTAAAGGCACCCACCACTTCTGATTTCATTGTCGTTGGCATCATTTTCTATATCTACACTTACGCACCTTAGACTTTTGTCTTATTAAGGTAACGCTGAAGGGAAACTTTCTCAGGTGTGCTTAACTATGGAGCTCATGCACAGCTTAATATTGAACCTGGATATCTCATCTGATGCTTTTTTTTTTTTTTTTTACATTAGAAGGAAGGACAGTGATTATGGAGAATCTCATTTCTTGGAGGTGTAAGTGTAGGAATTGTTCTAGACATTATATGCATTTTCTGGTCTATCAGTAACTGAAAATTCCTTAGAATTTGATATTTTAGATAGCTTGCTGTTGTTTTTCTAGTGTTGTAAAATGCAAGTAAAACATACTGTGAACATAAAACTTGAAAAAAGTTATCATAGGGTTTTTTAGTATCAAAAGCAACATTTGTCAAACCCTTACCAGATATATGTCTTGCTAGAATAAAGTTAAAGCAGGATCGCTGGCAACTCAGTAAGAGCTCTGCTGTGGATCAAGACCAACACATAATGCAAGATCCTGATGTTCCAACGCATCACACCTTTCTGTAAAACACAAATAGAATAGCTAAATGGAGGGAAAGCTTTCTCTTTTTATTGCCTTTGTAGGAATATCTTTTGCTGTTTCTGCATTCCCCATTTCATGAAGAATGAAATCTGTCAGCTCCTGTAAAATAAACTCTACAATGAAGAGCATTTTTTAAAATTAACTGATTCAATAATAGAGCACTATTATTTACTATATTCTGGAGATTTTAAGCATAATCATGCTCAAAATAATTCAGTGAGAACAAAGCTTGGAACTTCGAGGACAGCTTTACAAATGTACATTATTCCTACTGAAATAATAATTAAGAATGGTCTGAATGAAATTTAAGATATTTTAAAAGTCATTATGCAAGACTGATTAACCTTAAAACATTCCTCCAATGAAAGGGTAATGTTGCTAAGATTTTAGTATTGTTTTAAATTTCTCATGTGATAAGAAAATAGGATCTAACTATCCCTGGTGTGTGTGCCCTTTAACTGTCTAACGCTTTTGCGTTTATACAATACCCACTATTACAATAAGAACCACAAAAATAGCGTTGGCCTGATTGAAATATGAATTTCTCTCTATTAAAAATCAAACCAAACTGGATTGCTATTAAGATGGCATAATTATTATTTTTTTCTTTAGGTTTAGTATTAGAGACATTTGTCTATGTACTGGGGATCTATCCTGTAATGCATGTAGGCACTTTAAGGCTTTTTGAAGGCAATAGGACTGTTTGTGTTAGTAACCATTCTAAGCATAAGTAGCACTTTTTATTATTCCTGCATATGTATTCACTTAGGAGGAAAAGGTAAAACCCTGCCTTTTCAAGCCTCCTGCAAGATTCCTTATTCTTTACATACCATAGTCACGAATTGCTATAAGCCCTCATACACCCCAGATATTTATGCAATATGACATCTTAGAATGAATACTCCCTTCGGCAAGAAAAACAAGCTGTGGCAGATATCACACTCAGATAAACAGGGATGAAAGTTAAGACAGAAGTTTGTTATTCACTACTGAAATCAAGGAAATTTAAATTCCTTGGTTTAAAGTACAGCTTCTTTCTTTGATCTAAAAAAGACTAATAGCCATATGGCTCGAATGTAGATTATAGGTTTGATAAATGGCCACTATGCTTCAGTGAAGAGTAATTCTTTCTACAAATGAGCAACAACTCACGACAGTATTTGTGTAAAGTGATTGAAGATACAGCAGCAAAGTACTGAACAAAAGAATGGTATGTGCTGAAGGACTGTGAATCTATTTTTCAGTAATAAAATACTTTATCAGTATTTATGTGTTTAGGATGGCAATGAGTGGCATTTGAAAATGACATTGATGTCAGATGTAAAATAAATCAGTTTGGTATATATCCTAATGAGATTCTTATCCAGATATACTAATACTATTTTTCACATAGAATTTTCATAAGATTGACTAATAAACAGAAGATCAAAATATAAATGAATGGTGGGGAAAGGTTGACAATAGGATACCATGTGGTTTAAAACCAGGCTAAGTACTATTTTATATATTAAGGATGGAAAATTTGCAAAGTATTAAAATATTAGAATAATCAATAGACTAAAACTCTAGAGGGGTATAATGAATGCAGATAAAGTAGAAGCTGGACAAGAAATTTGGTATTACATATCATCTGTCATAGCAGAAGGCATAATTTTACTAATCTTATAGATTTCTGAGAGAAACTACAGCTGGGCAGAAAAATAAATACTATTTGAGAAAGGACATAATGTATAGTTATAGAAAATAAAACATGGGACAGAACAAGTGAATTGGTGTTTGTTGTTTATTCTTTTATAGTGTAGGAATGATTTCCTGTTACCTCTAAAACTGATATGAGTAAATACATCTTGGGATTTACTGCCACAAGGTATTGCAAGCATAGGGCATTTGAGATAGAGCGGAGGTATTTGTATGAATAATAGAGTAATTCATAGATGAAACAAATTTCAAAATTAGAGATAAATATCAAAGTTTTAGCACATAAGCAGATCAGGTGTTGCTGTGTTGTGAGGAGGACCTGCCCTTGCTAGGAATGCTTTGGCTCTGTGAGCTCCCATGCGCAGTCAGACCTCGGTGGGTCTAGTGCACAGGATGGCTCTTGCACTATCTTGAGTGCTTGTTCAATGCTAGTATCATCATGTAAGGATATAATGCATTCCCTGTAAATATATGCATACTTATGGCTAAAAAGAGGAGGTGTGCAGTACTTTGTGCATTTTTTTTTTGTTTACTTTCATCTACATAATGATATTGAAGAGAATGTCAGTCCTAGAATTGAGGTCCTAATTTGCATGCAGTGATGTGCCACTAGCAAAAGCATTAAAGCTTTAGACTATAGCAAAAGGCATTATTTAAAATTTCTGAATCTACTGTTATTTTTACATTAAATCCTTTCTCTTTTAATTGTAGAACTCCAGGAGAACAATGTAGGAATGCTTATATTATTAAATTACTTACTGACTTATGATGTCACATAAAATTCACTGCAACATAAGCGCCAAATGTGTACCTGATAACCTGCAATTAGTTATTATATGCTGGCATTCAGAACTGAATTGCCATGCATAAATATCAATTAAATTTGTTTTAAACACCATTGATTAGACTGCGGTACAGAGCCCTATTATTTCTACTTGTCAAGTCTACCAAAATGGCTTTTTATCTTCTGTTCTGCGGCAGGTGTTATCTTATCACGCAACATGTTCGAAGGCAGAAGTTGATAAATTTAAGGTAAGGATTTCAGTTTTAAGTTATTTCTGAAAACGTAACAATAAATTAAAGGTAAATTATCTGAGAGAAAAGTTTTACATCAAAAGCAGAAAATTGTAATTAGCAATGGTTTATGAATGATGTATTCCATGTTAGGCAGAAATGGTAGAAAAAAATCTGTCAAACGATAAAGAGCTGCAGTGATGGATGTACAGCAGCAAAATGCCATTGTCCCAGCACAAGCTGCTGGAAATGGGTTTGGTGGCCTCCTCAGCAAGAACCACCCTAGGGTTTAAGCTGAGTATAAGAAGTTCCACAGAAACATAAGGAAAAACTTTTTCACTGTGAGGGTGATGGAGCTCCAGAACAGGCTGCCCAGAGGGCTTGTGGAGTCTCCTTCTTCGGAGACATTTAAAACCCAGCTGGATGCGTTCCTATGTGACCTGCTCTAGGTGGTTCTGCTCTGTCAAGGGGGTTGGACTAGATGATCTTCCTTCCAACCCTTAACATTCTGTGATTCAGTGAATTCATACCACAGTGGGAGGTGAGGAAGAGGCTAGACAAAACGAGAGGAACTTGAGACTTTACATGCTTATAGTATGGAAGCTGTCCTCTGTTTACTAAAAAGCAGAGTATTCACTATCAAGATCAGAAGGCTGGAGGTGAAGGTGAGAAATCCTCTTCTAACTTCTGTAAGTACCCTGGGCAGAACTGTAAAGTGATGTGTGCTGAACACAGTATTGCTAGGGACCAATAATTACGTGTTCTCACTGAATCCTGCCTTGCCAAGTGTGGGAGAGTAGGGGGAATGGTGACCTTGCTCTTTCATCACTGGCAGCACTCCAGAGCTGCTTTTGCAATAGATTTTGTTTGTCCTAGGGTAAGTGGGTGGTACTTTACTTGGCTATGAGGAGTCAGTGTTGTAGAGGGCTCCTCAGAGCTGTTTGGGAGGCTCTAGTCATTGATCTCAGTGTTGGTCTCCTATACACAAAGTGCATTAGAGACTGTGGCAAGGTCTAGGAAGTAGGTCTGGACTGTTGTGAACCTAAACTGCTGGCATTCTCTGCTGTGACTCCCTGGCACCTGTCTGACTGAAAAATACCTGTTTGGTGGTTATTTTGACACTTGGCTGGCAAAATGATCTCTCCACCATGGGGATGGTTGTGGTGGAAGGGAGAAGCCGTGGGTGACTTAGCAGATCTAATGCTGGTAAGATACCTGGGCCGAGGAAGGGCAGCTATTGCCAGATAGTTAATTAATTTGTAGATTACTGCCCAAACAATGGCTATGCCTTAGAAATCTATCAATACCTGGTGCTAAGGGTTTAATATTCTCCCTCCATTGTAGTTATTGGTGGAGGTACCCACCATTTAGTAACCTGAAGATTAGATTTACTGAATTAGTGCTTGAATCAAATATGCTTGAAGATCATTACAACAATGCAGCCAGCAGAAAATACTTTTGTGTGCTTAGGAAGTTGTATTTTATTTTTGGCAAAAAGAACACTGAACTCTGTGTGATACGGGGAAAAGAAAGGGATAATGGAATGGTGTTATGTTGTTGGTTTTCTTAGGTTACTTTAGAATAACCATCTGTAATACAGCTTGTGTGACTGTCAGGATTCAACCAATATCTTTCTACATTAGAGGGCCATACTTCTTGGTTGCTGTCAGCCATTGAAAGACAGTCCTCCATCATGGTCTCTCTAGTTGAAAAAAAAGCTTGCTGTGTTACTTTTTGGGCTTAGATAATAATGTGATGAGGAGCTATTCTATTTGTTTTCCCAAGTGTCTTCATTTAATGGATTTGCCAGTCTTCATGTAAGTCATGTCTTGTTATCCATTTACCCTGAAGGCAGGTAACTCCATTTAATGGTTAATGATAATGTAAAGGGAAATTAAAAGCATTTATTCATTAACAACTCAAATAGATACATTTTTATAAAGAGCATAGATGAGAAGATGAGGAATATAATGAAGCTATGCTTAAACTAAGCTGAGAATTTTTTTCAGAAAAGTTTTCTCTTTTCTATATCCAATTGTCTCCCTTTCAATTCCTGACAGAATGCCAGGTAGACTTTGTTAATGCTTTGCACAGCTGGTTGTAAACCAAACAAAACAACAAAACCCCAGAAAGGACAAACATGTCTTGTGGGCCTTCGACAGAGAGCTCATCCCCAGAGAGTACCATCCATCTGTAAGATGAAATTGCTCCCATCTCCTCCCTTGTGGAGCTCTAGCAGGCAGTTTCCTGCTGAGTTCTCCTGGGGCATCCTACCCTGAAATCACTGCTCTTTTCTCTGTTCCTTATATTGTTGTATTTTGTATAAGCCCTTTGTTATATTAGGGTCATCTTCTAGACTTGACTGGCTAATAAACAATTCCTCCCTCTGGGGATGTCTGGGGCTAAAACTGTCCCCTCTCCCTTTGAGATTTATTTGCAAATGTCAGAGGAGGTGTCTGTTATGATTTACCTGGTGTTCTGGTTAGAACAGTAACAAACACACATGATAGAAACATCTAAATGAAAGTAATGCCAGTAGTTCACTGCTGGCTCTTGACTGACATGGGACCTAACAGTAATTAATGACTTTGGAGTGACAATACATTTGAGTTGACAGCTTTTCAACATATTACCCCAAATCTACTGTAACTAGACCCCAGCAGCTTGAAAATAATTACATATTCTTCCTCCTAGTTCAAGTTGTTTATTTCCACCCTTGTCATCTTCTTTCTTTATAGTCTTAATAAAATGCTTTTCCATTAGTTTTTATTTGCCTAAGATCTCAAGAATATTCTGATACAAAGTGAAAAATTGCAAGTGTACTTGAAGTTTTATTTTTCCTCCGGCTTTTACCAGTGAATTAATTTTATTGTGTAACAGAAAGCCTAGTAAGACTAGTTAAAGTTGATTTTTTTTTTAAATTTTGTCTATAATATTCTACAGCTACTGGATGAATTCATAAATATACAAATTCACAAATATATGTGGTATCTTTTTAAGAATTAATTATAATCACTGTGAGCAGGTTCTGTAAAATAAATATTTATTTCTGTTGCTACTAATCCTACCTAAGAATTAATGGAAAAAAATTAAATAACCAAACACCTTAGTAAGAAACCCACCCTTAAGAAATTAAATACCTTCCTCCAGATGCTAAAATGGGAAGAAGTGCAGAGCACCATTGGTTGTGGCGTTGGAAAATACAGAGGAAAGTTCATAATAAGGAACAATGAAACATGAATGTATGATAATAGACCGTGTCATGCAATTGGCCTCTTCCATACCCGATTTCTACAATTGTATAAAAACAAAGAAGCAATGTAAATTCCCATTGAATGGGGGTTTTGCACATTTTTGAAAGGATTCCACTTCTGGTGTGAATATAGCTTTCACTAATAAAAATCTGAAAGACAAGTTTAAAAAATGCTTGTATGATTAGAAATAGTTCTATTAATGAATGGATGGGTTTTTCTTGTCAGAAGAGAATGTCACTAGTTCTTTTCATTATTTTCATTAAAGCTTTTGGGATCCATTAGCACTTACACTAGCAGGCACACATTTCTCAGGAGGCCAGTGCAAGCAGGACTGGTGCAAGGCTCAAACACAATGTAGACTGGTGCAGCTCTGCTGACCTGGATGGAGCCATCCACTCAGTCTGCTGCCTGCACCCAGGGAAAGTGGAAATGGTAAATTCATGCCCTTAACCCAGTGAGCTTGTTTTAGCAATAAGAAAGGAGGCTTTAGCCCTCTAGGTAGACACAAGGGGAAGTGTAGAAATCTGGATTCAGAACCTGAGCAAATCACTTAGTCTCTGTAGGTGATAATCTGTCCCTGGGGGAAGTAATGGGATGTTTGCCATTGATTTCAGCAGGATGTTGCTGTCTCCGGCTTTGTTCAGCCTTTGTAAAATTGCATAGTCGTATCCCCTCTGCCACCTTCCATCTATTTGTTCATGGCAGTCACTCTGTTGCATTGCATTTTCTGATAGAACAAGATCCCTGGAAAAAGTTAAATTTTAAGATCCAGTTTTTATTTTAAGATCCTCTTTTTATGCCAGTATAAAATGTAGATCAAGGGAAAACTTGAGTTGTCATGCAGGATAAAATGTGTGGGTTTCTAAAATGGGGAAAGACATATGGAAACTTAATTGACAGTTTCAATAACAGGCAACTGAATCAGAATTAATCGTGGTGTATCTTCCATTATTCCTGTATTTGGGTTGTGCACTGTCCTTCTAGGTTCTAAGAAAGAGGATGGCTTTCTGTGAATGATTTATAGGTTTAAAACAAGAGCAACTAGAACATATAATTTAAAGTATTGTACATGTACATAGACTCAGTTTCCAAATTATTTTACATTTATTTGCTATTAAAATGTTTTTCAACTCTAACATTTTTTCTTAAATGTAGATTATGATGGCCTGCAAAACCAAAAATCATTTAAATCAGATATACCACTAAGTTCACATAAAATGCATAATATTTTTTCTAGGTTTTCTGATATGTGCTGCATTACTGTGATAGGTAGAGTTCTGATATCACTGCTTTAGATATAGGGAGAAAAATGAAACCTTACTTTTCATGGGCATTTTCAAGTAAAAAAACCAAAAATAAACCACATCTTGAGTGCAAACATTTCTTGCATATCTGAAAATGTCCATCTGAAGTCTGCAGTATGTTTTATCATAGTGTTTCTCCTCACTTGCATCTACATAACTACAGTAAATTCTAACTGAATTTTGGCAGGATAAGCTAAAGTAATGCACCAATGAATCATACTCATATTGATTTATTTTTAAGCAGTTAGAAATAGGTATGATTTTTTAAATTGTGGCAACCCAGTTCTCTCTTGTATTTTAGACTTAAAAGACAATTCCATTATTTTTGTTATGTACTAGTGCTAGTGTTTAGTGATAAGCATTTGTATTATTGAAATAGAAAAATGTAAGACTAGTGAAGTCTGATTAATCTAAGATTAATGCTATCCTGTAGCATTTTCTTGTAGTGCCACGTTTCTTCTCATTGAAATGCAGACTCTCCAAGCCTAAAAATAGTTGTCTTTTAAACAAATATAGAAAGCCGAGATACTTGACTAAAGAATGCAGAATTGTGTTCAGGATGGGATACTAGCAAGAGTTACTGACTTCTGAGACGATGATGAACAAGTCCTGAGACTTAACAAGCAGTCCCACAAACACACATCACCTTTAAATTTAACTAACATAGTTTCCAAAGAGAATATGTAAACACTATCCTATTATGGGTAATATACAAGAAGCTATTTTTAAAAAGCGAAAAAGCTAACCTAATTGTGCAGCTGTGAATGGTATAAGCCAGATCAATATTTAATGACTGTGATGCATTATTTATAGCCCTGTGAGAGATTCCCTTTTTTAGGTCAAACAGCACACAGGAGAGCTACACAACAGAATGTAATGTATCACCTGCTTTAACAGAATCTTCGATTCAAAATGTAGCATGAATAACAATTCCTGTATTTCTCAATTCTGTAGCCTGAGGTATGGCTAGTTAAGATCTTCCACAAAGAAAGGCTTTTGTGTCTCTTAAAAACATGGACATTTAACTAAATAACAATGGAAAGAGTTGAATCAAAAGAGGAAAGAACTTTTAGAACTACTACTGTATATGACAATGTAAACAGTTGAATCCATGAAAGGCGTTGGATTTAGATGAATTTAATGCTTCGAGTGTGTTAAGTGTATGATATCAAATGAATTTGTTATTCATGTCTTAACGCTGTTACAATTTTATATCCACCCTTATATGCATAACAGTAAGCAGCACAATAAAAAATTGAATTTATGTATTAATTTTATCTCTGGTCTCTGTAAGGATTGGGAAAGCATTCCTATGCTATGTCATTCTCTACTGTGACGCCGTCTTTCGATTTAGAGCTATTTTAGTGACTTTTATGTTCTGGAAATTAAATCATTTGTACCAGTTTAAAATAATTACGTTATAGTCTTCCTCAGTAATTAAGTTTCAGAAAGGCAAGCTGGCCTTTGTGTTTTGGACCACTTACAAAATATTGACATTTAAATATGTATAGCTAGAAGATGAGGTTTTTATGCATTGATGACACTTCCGTTTCAATCTGTTTGGTAACAACGGTTTACAAAGGCATGAAGTCATGTCATCACACTGCAAAATCAGTATTGCAAGACATGGTCCCAGGCGTGCATATAGTGGAACTCATACAGCTCTTTAGAGACCTACTGTTCTATGTAAGTGCATGAAGTTATTCACATGTTTATGTATTTTTCAGATTGTCCTCCAAGGCTAGTCGCACAGACACTTGGACTCCTCTTTGGCTGTCCCAGAGGGGGTCTGTGCTGGCACCAAGCTTTTCCCTAATGCTACTCAAGTTCCACAGAGAATAGTTATCATGGGGAAAAAAATAAGGAGAAACCTTGAGCATAAACAGGGCTTAAGTGTTAATATTGAGCTGTGTTCCTTTTTTCCCTTCTGAGAAATGCACATGTTCACAAGATGTAAAACACAGCTTCTTTTCTTTGCTTTTCCACATACACTGCCCACATAACGCAAGACCTAAAGCACGAGTGTTAAGGGTTTCATAATTCATGAAGCTGAGGTCTTTATTGTATTACATTATTTCACACACTTTTATATGTGCCTGTGTCTTCAGTTGTCATGGAAACAAGAAGTCAGAAACACATTGCATACACTGAAAATTATTGAAAATAATAAATAATGATTAAAAATATAATATTGGGGGGTTTATACTAATTTCTGAAACGTGAGCCTGTCATCTGTTAACATCAGGCTAATGCTCTATACTTCGAAGTTATATAGAACTAAAAAAAATTTTAACATTTCAGTGAAGAGTGGGAATGGCAGGGAGAAGTGGAGTTGGGAAAGATTGTTCATGGTCTTTTCTCATTTTTTGTTTAGGTTTAGGGGCATCAAATGTAATTACCAGTGTATAGATTTTATTCTGACTAAAGATCTCTCTTCAGCAAATATGTGGTTAAACCATATGACCTATCACTGTAGATGTTAATGAGTTAAAAATGATTAATTAACAGAAGGAAAAAGCAAATGAGTACTGTTGTATGAAGAAAGTCATCTCTGGCTGAGGAAATCTCTGAAGTGCATCTTGCTAGAGCTGAGAGGAGTGCACCATGGAAGTATGTTTCCTCAGTTCAAATAGTCTTCCTTGCTGTCAGTCACTCTCAAAAGCTAAGGTACAGGGCTTAGAATGACCTTTGGACTGATAGAACTATTCTTATGTTATTAATCAGTGCTTTCCAACTGTACTTCTTGGGGGTTGGGGGGAAGGAAACTGCATTCTTTGCATGTATCACTGAGACCATACCTTCTGTGTTAAAAATGAACAGAAATGTACTTAGACTTGATCATTACTGTCATAAATCTCAGAAATGGCAGCTACCAGGGTTTGATGAAAACTCCCAGGTTTGTTGAATTGTGTGATTTAGTAAGAGCTGTTTCTTTTCCTTTCTCAACCACCTGCCCTGGAAGCATTTTTGGATTGTTGTGCTAAGCTATTCTTCAGCTCCTTGTCCCGCTTCTGGGATTCTGAGGAGCACTTTTCCTAATAGAACACCCCTTCACATACAGATATTGTTACCATCATTAAACTATTCCAGGGTGATAGGTCTTATTGAGAATAAGGCATATAAAAGAGCAATATGACAGTTTGGGGGGGGGGGGGGGGGGGGGGGGGGGGGGTGTTTTTTTCTTCTTTGGCGGATAGACTACACAAAAACAGAAATCGCGTAGATTACTA
>WTSP01021731.1:0-44222 GCA_025331215.1 Actenoides lindsayi | reverse complement strand
GTAGAATGGAGGACTGTGGAGAGGTGTGTAGACTGCTGTGAGCTGTGGGGGGTTGCTTGGGGGAGGTAAGAGGTGTTTTGCTTTAATTTCTTCCATGAAGCATTTCATCAGAAATAAAGTGGGACAACTTCAGTATATCAGAGGCATGGGGGGCACCTGTTTATGAATTACTTTTGGACCTGTCTTATTAGACGAGTGTCATAATATAGTGTCTACCCTAATTCTAGGGATAATTAAGAGAAAAAGGTAATGGGAATTCTGAATGTGCTTTCAAAAATTTAAACATTTGGTTTTATTGATGTTTCAGCATTTGAATTTCCTGGCTTCGCAGTTGATCAAGATGAGATTACATTTTTGCAAAAGATCATGAAAGGATCCCTCTTGTGTTTCTAAAACGACTACATTTATTATTTCCAGGTGAAAACATGAAGCTCCCAGAATAAAATGTTCCCTTCCCTGCAGGGCAGATAAAATACCAGTTTTCCAGGATGTTGTGGAGGGAGGGTATACAGGGAATAATTTAACCTGGTGAGGCTTAGGCACTGAGCTGCTCTCTGAAGGGGCCAGCCCTCTTTGGTGGCTATAGAGGGGTAAAGGGAGGTTATAGTGGTCATGAGGTGTACGTTCACCCTGTCTGCCTACCTCTGAATACTTGTAGTCCAGCTGGGCAGGTTCCTTGCCCTTGCTTTGTCACGTCATCTGGGCAGGGCAGGACACTTCGTCATGTTTTGGTGTTTTCCATCTGCAAAGAGGGGACAGAAAAAAAATCTGTGAAACATTTCAATGTTTCTGCCTTCTGACTGCAAAAGATTTGTATGATGCAACTGTGTTGCATTTGTATGATAAGCCCACATAAAAACCACTTTATTATGTAGTGTAGGAGGAAAGTAAATCCTGTGCTAACAAAAAATAAAATTCTCTGGAGGAAAAGCCATATATGATTTAAGAGAGTTAAGGCAAAAGAAAGAAACTAGTGGCTTGGAAGCTAGATAAAGCCCAAAATTTAATCATATATCCATGTTCAGAAATTTTTTTTTTGTTTTTCCTTTATGGATTTAGCACAAGTCATTAAATGATATTTTCAAAGGGATAGGCATCTTTCATCAAGGAATAGGTTCTGGTCTGTGAATTATGTCAGTCAAGACAGATGTCAATAAGGAACTTTCTGTAGAATATTTTCATATGCAAAGGCAAAATGCATTTAAGTGTTTATGCTATACAGAATAATCTCTGAATACAGTAGGTTTAAAAGAAGGGATTTTAAGGGTTAGGATTAAAACGTGTGCAAAATCAACACTGATATTCTGACTTCAGAGTAAAGACACATAGTAACTAGAAATATTTAATAATGACTACTTGTAAGATGAGCTACTTGATAGCTGGGCCAGAGCTTAAATCTCCTTGTTAAATACCTTAACAAGTAATAAACTTCAATCACTGAAAGTAACAGATAATTAAAACTATGTTCATCGTCAAAACCTGTCTTTGTACTACTTTTTTTTAAAAAGCTGTATTCTGTAAAGCTAAAATACAGTTCAGTTGATTTAAATAATAATTCTAGGAGCTTCTGCTATGCTCTAACATTCTTTTCCAGTACTAAAAAAACCCACATTCTAAGTAGTTTAAAATATTACTGACTTATTGCCTTTAATATGGCTATTTTTCAGTTTCTTAGTAATTGTGCACACTAATACAGCAGTACTTCAACAACAGAAATTTTCAGCAAAGGAGTAATAAAACATTTATGGTTCTTAATTTACCCATATTAAAAAAAGCGTGCTGCTTTTTTCCTTCTCTCAAACACTGCATTTTGTTATTTACATGGTAAGTTTTGTATTTCTTGCATCTGTATCCAAAACCACAGTTGATTCAGGGCTTGAGAATGCTTAGAAAAACAAATCAGAAACAGCAATTGTTGGAGATGTTTTATTGCTTCTTAAGTGAGTGTGAAATGATTTATTATCTGACAGACCTGTTGTCTGTCCTTCAATCTGATCAGTTATCATACTCCAAAAGAATGTCTTGTCAGCTGGAAAGCACTGAGAATAAATACAGTTCAAAACTGCTACCCCATTTAGCCAAAGACCATGCAAAAGCTGATAAGATAGAGAATACATTTAAAATGTCATGCAAGCCTGAGGAATATCTGATGAATGATTAAAAAAAAAAAAAATCAGCACTTGTCAAATGATAAAGTAGTATCGTTCAGTCAGTGACAGACTTGCAAATTTATATTTGGAAAGGTTTTCAAACAGGAAGAAAAAGACTTGTGCACTTAAATTGGACCAGAATAATTAAAAAAATTGTGGTACTTCAGTGAATGCTGGTACTTTATGGGTTCACTGTTCTGAAATCTGCATTCCCAGACTGACCCAGTAAGACCATTGTACTGTTTTTTTAACTTGTGAAAGAAAGAATTCTTCAAAGATATCTAGAAAATGGCATTATATTTCACATTTGAAACTATTCTTTATTTAGCTGTTCTTTTTGTAACTGACAGTTATAACTGGGAATTTTCTAGTTAGAAAATCAAGTTGCTTTTCACCTAAGTTTATTTGGATAGAAATTTTCTAATTGGCATTAATGTTATCAACATTAATTTTAAAATAAAACAAGTTCCTTAATAGTTGTACTGATTTCAAAACTAGGAAAAAAGTCTTTTGTTTTCTCTAGCGTATACCCTACAAAAGGAAAAAAATACATTTCTTTGTTTCTTTCTGCCTCTATACAGTGTTCTGGCTGCAAACAGTTGTTTGCCATAAAAGTTTGCTGGTATTGATTTTAAATTATTAATGGCAATATTTCTATAGGCAAGGGTTTTTACAGAACAGTCTACAAAAGGAAGCATAAATCCCCCAGAGGAAGAAGGCAGTGCCCTTTAAAGGCTTCTGACATTGCCAACAAGGTCTTATTAGAGATAGAACCTTTTTATAATTAAAACTCTGGAAAGTGACGGATGGGAAAGAGACGAGAAATGTTTTCCTGAGATGAATCTGTTTGGCCACTGGGTGCCATCCTTGCTCCACTTTAAGGCTGATCTCCTAGCAGCATTTCTGTTAAACTGTAAAATCCTGAAAAAGGTAATACCAGGGTAATTTCACACCATCGTAATGTTTGTGTGTGTGCATGTAGTAGAATATGTTATCAGCACAGGCAGCGTGTCCTTCTTGTGCAAGTCACCAAGAGACTCAGGAGAAATAGCCTCCTGGGTTCAGCCGTGTTACGTCCACAGTCTTATATCCAGCAATTTATTTTTTTTTTTGCATTCCTCCATCAGCTGGTAAGAGTGAGGCTGTGTTGAAAGACCTGTTCCCTCACACGAGTGTTTGAGTGACCCTGCTCCTGTGCAGTATTAACTTCGGCTCTGGGGTTATTTGAAGGAAAAAGTTACATGGATGCTCTCTTGTTTTCTAGATCAGTTCATATTTGGGATGTATGGGCTTGTATCATCCAAGCAAAATTGTATCTAGCATGTATTACGTACAGCCTTCTATGGGTTATTTATTGTGCTGTTTCATTGTCTGCCATGGGGGGATCCCTTTATTGGTTTAGTCTCAAAAGCCTCTTGGGTTAGTTCTGGGAAAAATCCCAGGCAGAGTAAATGTACTTTCTAAGAGAGAAATTACATCAGTAGTTTTGCATTTTTAGTCTTCCAAATTTAAAGTGTAAACACTTCAAATGTATGAAAAATAGACTCTAGCACTCTCATTCTTGCTGCAACTGTATGGAAAATGTGCAGATTGTACCCCAGGCAAAACCAGGAAACTGAATATTTTATGAGGCCATTTCTGTGAAGTGTTCCATCATCTTGTGCTTCGCAGCAAGCTACACCCAGCTCTGAACGCACACAAAAAAGCTGAGAACAGCATATATCAGTGTTTTCCAGCGCCTTTGTGATCCTCCTGCACATACAGCATCCTGTTTGGTGCACTTAAATATAACACAACTAACCCTGCTTTCCCTGCTGCCACGCAGCCGTGTGTGTTTTGACCCAGGCATACAACAAGCTCATGGGCACAGAAAAAAACCCCACCCTTCATAAACTCTACTGTGAAACTGATTCCAGGTACCTACTTGTGTTATCTGTACTTGCCCAGAAGGAGACCTGCAGCTGTAGGTGGTGGTAAGGAAAGGTTGTTGTAAGTGGCATGATCATAACAACACCATGGCAAGTTATGGCACGACCTGTTCTGTGGGTAGTGCCTGCACCCAGGGCACATGGCAGTGGCCTGGGGAAGACCTTGATGAGCTGGGTGGCACAGCAATGCAGCCCCAGTACGGACCTGTATCTATCTCTTTGCCTGGCTCATTTCTCACTTGTCTGCACATTAACTGCCTCTCTGAGTCAGTGGCAGCTGAGGTATTTGTGCACCCCACAGCTTTGTGCCAGATGTGCACAATCCTCAGTGTCCCCAAATGGAGTCACGCAGACAGACCATTGAGATTGTAGCTCCTCAGCTGATGCTGCGGCCCCTCTGCAGCACCATCTAAGCATAGGATAAGATGTTATATTCAGAACATTAATTTGGAAGATGCAAGGTGTGTGGGAGAAAAGGAACAGTTGCATTAATCAAATATCATAAGGGTATTTTCATAGAAGCCAGTTAACGTGTATTATAAGACCTTCATTAAGAACCTCAAGAATGACAAGAAACAAGTATTTATGGCCATGTTGCAGTCTTTCACTTCAAAGTAGTAATAGCAGATGAAAATGACTTTTGTTTAAGAAAAATTCATAAAGCTACTAGTAATCAAGTAGTAAGTAAAGAGTTAAAGATTTAAGTGTGTATTACTTGGTTTTGTTGAGAGAGCAGGATCTGTACTTTTTTTTTTTTTCCCAGAAAATCCATGGTGATTAGGCTGTGAGTTGTGTGTGATGTAGAGCTCTGTGCTACAGTGCGGGCTGGGCACTCAGGCTTTCTCTGCTTCTGTGCTTTGAAGGGCGCTGTGGAGGATGCACATTCTGCTATGGGGAGAGGAGTTGGGCTCTGTGTTTACAGCCTGCCCTGTAGAAGCCTTGCGCAGAGTAACCCTCTCAGCTTGTAAAAGTGTAGCAAGATGAAGCTCTATTTTTTTTGAGAACGCTCTTTTGGATGGTCATGAGTGATCCTAGGGAGTGATTTATGGATTCAGAATAGGATAGGTGAATTTCTTTTAAATCTGCAATCAGAACTTGATGAAAACTAAGGAGAAAAAGACGGAGATAAACCATATGTTAAGGATAATCACTGCAATGTTCTCTGTAGCTTTTCTGTAAGTGTATGTCGTAAGTTTAACCGTGTCTTCAATATTATTTATTGTCTGCCTGACAACATTCTGCTATAGCTGTCACTCTAGCAGATCTGAAATAGGACTTTCTCCCCAGCAGAGCAGTAGCCCACTCATATATTTGCATAACTTTTACCACCAGTCACTGTATTGCCAGCCTGATTTGTCACAGGTCCTCAGAAAGAAATTTTGGTGGCCTGCAGGAGCACCATCCATTGCCATTGCTCTGGAGTCCTGCAGCACTGCCATGGCCCAACGGTGGCACATGACCAGCGGTCCAGCAGATTGGCTTGGGTGCAGTGAGTGCTGCTGGAGTTCACTGGGATAGAAAAAATAGTGTAATGCCAATGTGTACACCATTGTGTCACTGGTGAGGTTTTTGAGGCTTTATTGTTTCTTTATTTGTGTGTGTGTGTTTTCTTGGCAGCGCCTTCACTTCTTTCTTATGAACTCTCTCACACCATGTGTCCAACTGAGAATTGCAGGGCACAGTTTGGGCTGCTTGCCACCAAAAAAGCAAGGTCTTCCCTGTGCATTCACATCATGTTCTCTGTGAGAAGAACCCTGACCCTGTTCTTTCCACCCCTGATCATGTTTTTCCTCTTCTGAGTCTTCGAGGAAGCCACTAGAGCCTTCCCTCTCTTTCCTACAGTCATGTGGAGGAGAAGGCTACCTTGTATCCCTCTTCCCTCACCCTCCCAAATTTATAGGCATGAAGGGGTCAGTCTGCATTGCCCATTTTACTCTTCTTGGGAGCAACAAAGCTGATCCTCCGCCTACCAAAACCGAGTAAGGCTGTTGTGGGAAATGGCAGCCTGCATGCCTGACACTTTTGTATTATGGAGAAATACTTGCCCTGGGTTTGCTGCTTCTGTTTGTTTAAAATTCTGGGAGAGAGACTGAATAGACCCTTTTGTACGAGCTTCTCATCTGCACCAATGGTCATAAAAAGTCGACAGTTGCTAGCCTGTAGTATGTGACACACTGGTTATTTCCTAATCACCATAAGCCAAAAGGATGTGAAGGCTCCCCTGCGCGCCTCAGGAGATCATTGTGTTCCATGTACGTGCCCTGTAAAACTCCAGTCCTAGGCTGCTGTGGTTATGGACTTTGGTCTTAAGAATAATAGATGCTCAGACCATTAATTCCTCTTATTTTATGTGTCTGTTCTTTTAAAATAGAATTTTCTTGCTCCTTTTATAGACTGCCATATATTCTGTTTCTGTGTACTAGGAAACAAGTTTAACATCAAGGATTGTTTTTTGGCAACATAAATAATGTATTTTGTGTCTCTTCTGTTATAGCTTGTAACAAAATTTTTAAAGTAGTATTTTTGTATCTGAAATTTATTATTCCTTTTGATGGGTCCTAATTTCAGAAAGTAGCATGTTCAGACAGGATTGACTAAGAAACATTCAAAATACTTTCAGCTTTTTAGCTATAATTCTGGTCTTACCTTTGGAAAGAGCACGTGTGATGCTTTAATGACATATCTTCCCTTGCCCTTTCAAAAATAAAATTATAAGAAGAGAAATTCTTTTCTCAGGCACATAGAGCTTTATAACAAAAGCAGAGAGTAAATACCATATTTTTGTCCTAAGACCACAGTGCATGATAATAATAAAAAAAAATCCTAAATGCTATATTTGATGGTGATATATTGCCTAATGACTACTTTTCTTGTTTTAATAGAAGAAGCAGAATAAATAGGTTCCTTAATGCCATGAAGTTTCTTTTAATTAAATATCAGTATTCGTACTAAGCAGTAGTTATGTTTGGTAAATGGTCAAACCAAATATAACTTTTTAAAACAAGATTAAGTGCAACTTTTATGTGCTTCAGCTGCAGATTTGAAGCAAGAGAAACAGCATTCTTAGTTTACAGCTGTGAAACTCACTAAAACAAGGAATTACTTTTTCCAGCAAAGGGCTCAGACACCTACTGTGGGACTTCGGGCAGACTGTGGGCATTTGATTCCACAATTGCAACCCTCTGGTTATCTTCTGGGTTATTCTGAAAAGGTTTAAAATACATAAATCCCGTTCCAGGGACTGTTGATGTTTTACATCTGAACATTGTTGGATAAAACACTTACAGGGTCTGGCACACATAAACAGGGACTCTGGTAGATCTGACAGTAGCAAAGCATGTTTATATGGCAGCATGAGATCTCCTTGTCTCATCTTTTCATCCAGCTGCCTTCAGATGAGTCCAAAGCCCCACTCCTCTTTCATTGCAGCCTCCGGTTGTGGTAGAGTATTCCTTCATGCAGCGATCTCATTCAGAGAATTTGAATTTGCTGAACGTTGTTGAAGGGCAAATAAAGACAGGGGGGTTTTGACCCTACTTGAGCAGGGGTGTTGGACTTAACAGCTCCTTTCCAAACTAAATGATTCTGTGATTCTGGGCTATTTCACTCCTGAATGCTACTGTGATCACATTAAAAATCATTAGAATCAAAATCTAGAGGAGAATACATATGCACACTTTAAGTCTCTTCCACACTCACTTCTTTTTACTGTAAATACTATAAAATTCCCATTAAATGCCCCTGTCCTGCTTCTGCTGTGGTTGGTCATTGGAAAAGAGGTGCTAACTCAGCACTGTGAAGGGCAGGAGCCACCATCTGCAGTCTGCAGTAACAGATGGAGGCCTTTAAAAGCCAGGTTGCTCTGGGTATTAAAACATCCCTAAGCTAAAACATTTGATTCTTTCCCCTTTGGAGAGAGTAAGAAATGTGCCAGACTGGAACATAACAGGCTTTGGTTTTCCATGGCTATGAAGAAGTGCAAAAATTGTCCATTACTGCTACTAACTGACTATAAAGATAAATTTAAAAAGATGCCTGCAGCTATAAATATAAGCAAGTATTTTACAGGCCTTTATACATGAAAAGAACCTTTTACAAATAAAAATCTCTGCCATCAGAAAATACCATCTCCAGTATGACTTGATGGAAGATGAAGTGAGAGATAAAGAAGTCATAGCCTTTAATTATTCTTTACTTTGATGATTTCTGAGCGGGTTTTGATGATCAGCCTTTAAGGTCTTTTCAGTTCTTAATCTTCTGAGAGACATTCTAGGTGAAGAGATACTGGAAAGAGTAGTCTTATTTTTTTTTTATGTATCACAGTATAGTTTCACTATAGAGTATAAATGAGATCAGATCCTGACTCACTACTGAAGTAGTACATGGAATGCAGACTCCGTGTCCCTGGGAGTTAAGAGGCATACCACATTGTTTTGCCATTCTTTTGATGCATTGAGACATACATTTCATGGGATGTCTTTCTACGTGTTCTATATATTCAGATTTTTTCTTACTTTTTTTTCCATCAGTCTGGCAGCATTTTCTGATTAGGAGACCTAGCTAACCATTCCACATCATAGTTCAAGGTGGACTACATTCAGTAGTGGGAGGTGTTGTTGCAGATGCTTCTGATATCCCATGGGCAAGCAGCTGAGCATACCAAATGGCAGAATGTACCTTTTTTTTAACAAAGCCATATGAATATACTTCTCAGTAGGTTTCAAAATGCTTTCCTTGCATAATAAGCATTGACATCTTATCTACACAGGTAGTAAAACTTAAGCACAGAGAGTACATTGACACTGACACACTGACACTGCAAAGAAGGATTTCAGTCCAATGTTTTCTGTGTTTAGCTAGACTGCTTCCATCATAGCGAACGTTTTACAGGAAGAAAGTGCTTTCTGAAGAACTCACCAGTTTCCTTACATCTCATTTTATCACATTACTAAATATGGTTGTAGAAGATCATGAAGAATATGCTATTAGAATAATTAGTGCAAAATCATTTAGTAAGCTTTCCCTGTGAATCTTTCAATATTTTTGTTCTGTGTTCTTAATATCAAAAGGGATCAAAACCTCTGTTTTCATATAACATGTAATGCTGAATGAAGCTATTACAATCAGAACCTTGAGCTGAAGGTATCTTCTGCGTAACAAACTCCTTAAGCTGTCTATCGGTATGTGCCAATTTGTAGGAAATAAGGATGGAATAAGAGGATTATGAAACAATGAGACAAAATGTAATCACCACCTTGAAATTGCTCCCTCCCCAACACTGACCCAGGCTGTCTCATAACCAAATTCTACAAATTCTATAGGAGATTATTAAATACCAAAATTGCTATTTCATATTTGTTCCTGACACAATACAGTTTTCCCCTGTGCAAGGAGTTATCTCCCTCTGAACATTTTTTTATGCTGGCAGCATATGACTTGTCTGCTGGTCTCCACTAGCAGTACATCTGACTAGCTAGAATGAGATTTTACCTCAGTATAGTTTTCACATACTGAAAACTAGACTTCCAACTCACACAGGAGGCTTGGTTTGTAAAACTTTGTGGATCATTAGGGAAATCCATAAAGTTTCTTCCCTGTTTGGAAGGATCATCATGAGTTTATAGCAGCTAGCACACCTAAAAGTTATTCAGGACAGGAAATTTATCACCTTTCTTTTCACCCATCTCCAAGGGATCATTTTTGTACTATTTATAACTTAAATATGATTTAAGGTTAATTTGTAAGAGAGCATTTAATGGTATGCTTTGCACATGTTTTCTCAGTAGCAGTATTGGCCATTATGAAGGCACTAGTGTGGTGTCTGACAGAAACTGAAAGCAGGATTAAAAGGAAAGCAATTTGTAGTAACATTAACCAAGCTGAACATAAAACCCATCTCTCATTCAGGAAATGCGTGCAGTAAGAGCAGCATAGGTCTCCCCTTCTGCTTGTGTTGATTGATTGTGATCACTTTGTTAAGCCCTTAGAGTAAGAGTATTGTAAAATGCTCTGTGAAATGCTCTGTATATGTGTGTTCATATTATACCGCATTTTTCTGACTTATGTATATTTTCACATGAACACATACTGCCAAAAAGAAAAATTAGTACAAATGAATATTTATCTTTGTTACCCAGTTGCATGCTGACAATATAAATTATTTTATATAGAATATGTTTTATGCATACTTCTAAAAGTGTGAAATAGTCGTCTTCAGCAGCACTAAGGTGTAAGCATCAAATAGTAGCTTTATTTCAAGTATTTAGCCTTTCAAAGCTTCCCTATAACTTTGACTCTTTAGTTTCCTGACGTTTACCTTCTTAAGTTTTGTTCATTCACAGCAGCCCAAAGGCTTATTAATACTGAAGCAGAAACATTTTTTTTCTATTCCCATTGGCTGTCCTTTACAGTGGCCAGAACTGGGACTTTATTGTTGGTAGGAGCCACTTTGGTGTTCCATATATTTGGAAGTATGGTGATGATTAGTGACATACAGCCCTTTGGCAATGGCTGATGTAAGGTAAGGCTCAGAGAGTCACCTGTCCCCTAGCTGTTCACGTATACCAAGCAGGCTGTGAAGTAATTTACATGATAGCAAAGAGCAATGAGAATAGAAGAATCTGTCTCTAATCCTGAATTGAGTACGAAGGTGCTATTCCTCTTTCCTGCATCCACCCCATCCCATGCACAGCTGAGTATGGGGTAGCCACAGACATTGTCTTTATGTTCTCATTTACAAGCTGTCTACAAGTGGTGATGGTTTCCCAGTCTGGTAACTGCTGAGATTGTACTTTATTAGGAAAGACCAGTTGCCTTCCATGTGTTAAACCCAACTTGTGTTTGTGGTTCCTTTCAAGACAAATTTTTGCTTTAGTACCTAGGGAGTATGGAGATTTCACTAGAGGAGGCACACCCAGCTTTAATTTACCATAAGCTCACAAAATAGTCATGTGAATTTTTCTCAAGGATAAAAAGCACTGAAATTGCTTGGTCCACAGAGTAAAAAGACTTCAGAGGATAATGTTCTTAATTGTTTTTAGAAAGGGGAAATTGAATTTCAAAATGTTCAACAGGAAGCAAGCCTTTTAAGTGATTTTAATTCACTGTAGTGCTTTAAAAAGTAATTTCACTGTAAGTTGAATTTTAATTGCTTGCCCCTTCCTCTTATTGTCGTGAGAAAGAGTGTTGTTATTGTTGTTTATTTTAAGAAATCTACCGGAATTTGTCCTGTACAGCAGCAGAATTTCAGGGATGGATATGTTCTAATATTCTGTATTATGAATATTTTTTATATCTGTGTAATTAAAAAAATGAAGATTTAATGACTGCTCTCCCATAAACCCTGGACTGCTGCACTTCCAGCATAAGAAGCTGAGAACAGACAATGCCAGGTGCAGCCAGAATATTGCTGCAGCCCCACAACATATCATTTTTTAAACATTATTCAAATTAGTCTCAACACTCATAATTCTGTTGTTTCCTTTATTGCTGTTGTAAAGCAAATGGTTCTTTTATACAAATGTTATCTCCTGGTTATTAATTCAGCAGTTATTTTGGATTATGGCACTCCTGTTAAATTTAGGATTGTAAAACCTCATAAATATTTAAAAGTTTCAAACTGACGTGGGAAGAAATTGTTTTTGACGTGCTTTGTTAATATCCTGTTGTTCAGTTTGTAATAGATTTGGAATTTATTGTTATTTCTCCACTGTTTGACAAACTGAAAAACAATTGTAGTTGAGCAACTGCTTCTAGTGTTCTTCCTTGAATTGTAACAGACTGGTAAAAGTGCTTGTTTCCAGTAAAAAATGGCAAGGAAAATATCTGTTTTCCTTTAAGAGGACAAAAAGCCATGGAAAATTTTAATCAGAGTCCACATCAAAGTTAATGAAAATGCAGCAATAGGTTTGTAAAGATAGTTTCAGTAAAACAATTTCAAGTAGGTCTACTTACAATCAAGTACTTTTGTTTCAACATCTTTATTATTTAAACTTCTCTCTAAGGAACAAACAAGATTGACAAATGTGTTTCTTCCCTCAGAGACATTTTATAGAGAGTGCATTTACTATGTAATGAGTGTATTTAGTAATGACTAAATATTAGTATGCATTTTGAGTATCCCCCAAAGCTCTGAAGAGTAAATGAATGATTAAAAAAGTTATATTTTTTGTTAGACTGCTGAAGGTCTGGACAGGACATTCTCTGGCATAGCATTCCTGTTTCAGACCTAACTGTATTTTCTTTCTACCTCAGAAATAAATACATAGCTTTTTGGCCATATTTTAAGGGGTGTTGAGGTGTAATTCCCGTTGGGATCATCTAGATGTACTTTGAGTATTTCAATAATTATTCAAAAAAGATGCTGACTTGATTTGACCAGGATAAGTACGCTAGCAGAAAACATAAGTTTGCAGTTAATAGAGCTTTACATCTCTGCCTGCGTGCCTCAGAGGTTCTTCATCTGTGTCCTGGGATGACCCTTGGCTTGATGGGTTTGTTGCATTTCCTAAGTCAGTTAAATTCACTGGCCTAATGCCATGACTTTGTGTGGTATTGGCATGCTTTTCTGGGTGCTGAGCTGGAAAGTTTTTTCTTCTAGCTAGCAAATAAGTTAGCACTCTGTTAATACTATTTATGGCAGGTTTACACCATCTTCTCTTACGCGACATAGCTAACCCAGCTTAATCTCCGCATAAAGTAATTATTGAGGTGAGACTTTCCCTTTGGCCAGAAAAAGCTCTTTACATGTCAGTAACTTGTTGTAGTTAAGGTGTAATATTCCAAAACACAAGTTTTCAGAAAGAAAACCACAAGATGGTCACATAGAAGCTGTAACTGTGAAGGTTAACTTGTGGTTGCGTGAACAAATTGGTATTTTATGCAAGCGAGTAGCTGGATGTGCCACACCAGCTGAGCCCATGCGATTTTAACTAATTCAGCATGGTCCAGCTCATGGCCTATGGGCTGGATCCAGCACCTTTGTGAGGTTTCTACCTGACCCATCACCTTCTCAGCGGGGGAGATAAGGAACAGATGCTCCTTCAGCAAACGCAGCCTCCTCCACCTGCCCTCCCTAGGGAGATGAGTGGCAAGGCCAAAGGGGCGTAAGGGAGGGCAAACCAGTCCCCGCGGGTTGTCAGCAGCTCCACCTGGCTCCAGCAGGTGCTGCTGCTGGGGCAGCCACAACACAGTTGTGTGCGCAACTGTGCGCGTTAGCCAGTCCTGCACGCTCGGTCGGATGGGTTTCTGTGCATGAAAAGCATGTTCCTCCCTTGGGAACAGAACAAAAGTCTGCTGGTACATGGACAAAGCAAAATGTACGGCTTTGGCTATTGAATTTGTACTTAATCAGCATTTTGAAAATTATTTCATTTGAAAAGTACTGCTAGACATTTCTTGTATTACTCTTTTTTGGTTCTCTGAATGTGTAGGTAACAGTGTAAAGCAAAGGGAACTTGTATGCTTGTAAAGACTTCTGGATGAAGAAGTTCTGCAAAGTAGTATATTTGCTTTGCATTTCTGAATGGTAGCAATTAAAATTCCCAGCTGCTGGCTGTCCAGATGTTTCTTGTGTTACAGCATTGCAATTTGCATTGGAATATATTGTGTTACTGCAGTAGTTGTAAAGTGGTCAGCTCGCACAATCTAAATGCTATATACACAGATTCTAGTGGCAATGATGAGAGTATTTTCTGCTTGTACCGCGCTCTTCTCCTTCCCATTGTTTCCCTGCTCTGTTAGTTTAACATGATTGTGTTTCTCAGATGAAGACTTTTTGTTTCTTGGCATTCAAAGGAAGCAGGGGATCTTTCACAGGTCAGAACGGACGTATGGATGGTTTCTTGAAAGAGTGACACAGAAAAAAAGACCCAAGTTTTGAATTGGAAGTTTCCCCTCCCCTTTGGCATTTTCAGGCAGCAAACATCCCTCTGGTGTCAGAGCTTGGCATTGATGATATCCATTTTGACGACTTCTCGCTTGATGTGGATGCCATGATTACTGCAGCCCTGCGGATGTTCATGGAACTTGGAATGGTTCAGAAATTTAAAATTGACTACGAGGTAACCATCTGTGCTGCAGAGATATCTGCTGCTTTTCTCTTGGCACTGCTCTGTCCATTTGTACACATTTAGTAGCCCTGATACAATTCGTACTTTTCATTTCAGACTCTGTGTAGGTGGCTTTTGACGGTTAGGAAGAATTATCGAATGGTTTTGTATCACAACTGGAGGCATGCTTTCAACGTCTGCCAGCTAATGTTTGCCATGTTAACTGTAAGTATCCAGCTACAGACACAATCCCGTAAGAGTTTTACTGCTACGCTGCCTTACCTGTCTACATATTTTCCAACATTTGATTTCTTTTCTAGTTACTATGATACCCATTGATTTCCAAGAGAAATGCACATGGAATTTATTCAATTTAAGGCAGCACATCGTGGGTAAAACCTTAGAGCATTTTAGTGACAGTGGTATCACAGGCACATTAAAGTGACTGAAAGCAGATGGCAATCTTGGAGTGAACTTGTTATTATAGATCTTGATCTTACAAAAGTCTTTTTCTTCTGGAACTCTTTGATTTGACATTTATTTCAGACTCTTAAATTAGGAAGTACAAACCCAAGGATGATTAGAATCCCAGAATTATTTATTATGTTGCTATTATTACCTTTTAATCTAGCTTCATCTAAATAATTATAGAAGGTATTGCTTTAAAACATTTTAAGATTTTCTTCCAATGTAGTGATCTGAGTGAACCTTGTGTCTCCAGTGGACACTGTAGCACTTCTGTGTTTTAATAACGTGTATCTCCATGAGTATCTGTCACTCCTTTCAGCATACAAGTACATTCTGTAAAGGTACTACTGTTCTTGTTCTCTCTCTTGACCCCACAGCAACCTTGACGCATGAAATAATCCACATCTGGCTAGTTAAGTCTTGTAACTGCATCAATAAAATGCCCAGTGGTCCTGGGTGTTTAATATGGCAAAAGAGAAGAAAAACGTCTGTGTGTACATAACACTTTCCACTGTACTTTACATTTTAGGTTTGCCTTATCTACAGATAAAAATTAGGATTCAAATTTTTCCATTTTTTCTTCATGTTCAGTTTTAATGACCAGAGTCATCTATTTTGAACCTTTAAGTAGTAAGACTAATGGCATTTATGCAAGTATTTATTTATCTGGGATATCATGTGTTCATTTGTTAATTTTTAATCACAGAATGTTTATGTTCTCATTGCGGGCCGGTCCCTGCAGCATGGTTAGCATCTGGACCCTGTCTGTAGAGGCGGAGACTCCACACCCTGTGCCATTTGCAGCACGTGTCAGCACTGTCTTACTTGGACCTGAGACAGTCCATGGCCTATTTCCAGCTGTCTCGTGTATGGGTTCCCGGCTGTCCTCCTCTGTTTGGAGTTGTCTCTGTAGCAGAACTTTGCGTGTCGGGTGAGAAAAAAAAGAGTATGACATCCTCTGGCAAGTAAATGTTGGTTTAGTGCTAAGGTCCATCCCAGCTATGTGGGTTTTTTTTCTGTGAGCGTTTGTGGAGGCATAGCAAAGTTGTACCGTACACTGTGAAACAAAAGATACAGATATGTTCAACGAGAGAGAAAAGTCACCTCTTCTTCTGGACACCAGGCCGTTCAGCTGCACAGAATGACATTGTTTCAGCAGGCACTTTCTGATACTCTCTAATGAAATCTCGTGGCAATGTATGGGCATCGGTCGTTTTATAAACTTGCCGTGTATTTATTTTTTTTTCAGTTATAGAAAAACGAAAAGCTTTTTACTCTGAGGAGTAAGAGCAAAGTCAGGCAGCGCCGTTCAGCTGGGTATTACATGAATTTCTGCCAAATGCAGGGCGTGAGAAGCCCTCCGCCCTCACCTCCGAGCACCTCTAGGTGGAGCTCCGAGGCCAGGTTTTCGGCAGGATGTCCTTTCGGTGGGAAACGCGCTCTCCCATCGGGCATCCCACCTCGGCCAGCGGTGACTGCATTGGCAAGAGCAGATCCCTGCCGCTCCAACAGCCACCAGCAAGACCGGGGGCCCTTCACCATAAACTGCTTTGACCGTGGTTCTCAAAGTGTAATTCCAGAACCCTTTTAGCATTCAGCACAGGGATGCAGCTGTCTGGGGAGGTTGATCTGGGATTTTCAAGTCAAGCTCATTTCATTGCACACACTCCTGGTAGTAATCTGAATGAACAGTTCCACGTGCAGGGCTGGACACATATGTCCTTAGCATTGGACTCACCACGTGTCCCACCACGCTTCATTGTGGCTCTGGCTGAGAACAGAGTAAATTCAGGTGTATGATCTGCTCTCCCTTCCAGAAATAGAAAGACTGATCTTGTGAAAAAAAGCCGCTAGAGAAAGTCAAGATACTAGTAATAGCACAAGGCTTGCTCTTACTGCATTTGTCTTGGGGGAACCATGCGAGTTAGCGTGTGCCTTGTTCTTTCACTTGCAAAAAGGGGACAATTCTCTGACGGTCAAAAAGGGGCTCTGACAGTCTAGAAGGGACTGCTCTGTGCAGTTATTGTGCTCTATTCCTGATTTCTCCATGACAGTCAGTGGTATTGACTGCACCACAAATGTAAACCAATAGGTCTATTTTAGGGTGCTTTCAGATAGGATTTCCTGTAGCATAGTAATGTCTAATCTGTAATGCAGTAGCCTCTGATAGCCTGGCGATGCTCCCACTGAATGCAGAAGGAAAACTCAGCTGGGTTGAACAAGCCAAACAACAGAAATCCAACAAAGCTTAAACCAGTTGTTTCACTCCTGTGTCAGCCTTCAGCATATCTGAGGGACTTTCCTATATATCTAAGTGTGTATTTTATCTCTCCAGTTAAGACACTGAACAATTTTCAGCCCTATCCTGGAAGCCATACTTCTGTCTTTCAGAGTCACCTAAATGTTTTGAAGACAAGCACTGAAGCAAGACTGCTCCCGCATGTTAAGGACACCACATAGGAATAAACTGCAGGATGAAGCCCAGGCTTCATTATCAATGCCTTTGCTTACCACAGTTCACATTGATACTTATTTCAAAAAGTAAAAATAAACAAGTAAGCAATAGAAAATTAAAATCCCATCTGGTGTGCTAATAACAAAACATATAGTTGCGAGGCAAGGTATAATGAATGCAATTCATTTCCTCACATGAAAGAATGACCTCCATAACTCACTGGAGACTCTGCCACTCATGAGTTATAGGTCATTCCTTTTCTGGTGAAAATAAATTTTACTGCACTGCTGTCTATAGCAATGTCTTTCTTTTTTTTCCTCTGTGTAAATTAAAAAAATGGAGAAATGTAATCCTATATTTTCTTATGTTATTTTCAAAGCACATATCTCCTTACCAAAACATTGTTTTAAATTAGATGGTTTTTATTAAATGAAATATGCAATATTTCTCTCATGTATTCAATGGCAAGACTTTTGATGAAATAAAATGTTGCGTTTATTTTTTGAGATACTGCTACTGTTAATAGATTCCTTAAGCAATTTTTCTGCATTGGCATTAGAGGTTGAATCCTTGAGTTTAATCAAAGCTTGTGTTATGCTAAAGAATATTTATTACAGCATCAGTTTTATATTCTAAAACTTCTATTTTAAGTTGTTGTTCCTTAGCCATGAACATTTTCTCTACATAGAAACTTGACACATGTTGTCAGTTACAAACCTATTTTTAATCCCTTTTTTAAAAATAGATATTGCTTATTATTTTTTATATAAGAGTAATGTTTAAAAAGAGAAAATACTATTATTTTAGATAATTTCCTCTGCCTGGATAGCTGTTACTGAAATTTTTAAAAAGTCATGCTACTACAAAATCAGAAGAATCTCTTGCATAATATACAAATTACTCTGTACACCAGTGTTTTCTACACAGAAGATTTTATTTTCTCATGTTTGATCATCTTTTCTGATATGTAAACTTTGAGCAGCATAATTGTAAAGTCTTTTTAGCAAGTCCTGCACTTCCTCAGTTCCCACTGAAAACACATTCCTGAGCACCCCAGGGGAGCTTGGCTCCCTGTACTGCCTAAATATTAACTGCAGCCATGTTTCAGACTATGAAAACAGAAGCTATTTGGATTTTAATGTGGATTTATTTAAATAGAATTTGTGGTCTTCAGAGTGAATATCAGAGTTTTCACATTGTATTGCAGCAACTGACTGGCATTTCTTAGTGGGCTGTAAGTTCCTGTAAGGTAAGGACATCAGGTCCCACTGATGGGGGATGCTCACTGTCTTTGTAACCCCCTTCTTGCCAGTGGGTGAAACTATGCCCCATTGAAAATCAATGGAATTCAGGATTTCTTACACACTGTTAGTGTTTAGCCTTGGTTTTGTTCTCCAATATAAATGTATTTTATGTTCCTTTTATATAATTTCCTTTCATACTAACTAGATTGTGTGGCTAATTGAGGAGTGTTGTTGTAGACTGCCACTGTGGAGAGACAAGTGTTAATTTTCCAGTTCAGTCAGTCATTTTTGCAGGCAATATGCCCTTATGCTTCTGAAGAGTTAAAGAACCTTGTTGTTTCTGCCATGGGTAAGATGCACAGCACCAAAGAAGCGGTGCCCTAAGCAGGCTCCAGCGCCTCCTCCAGACAGGATCTGTTCAGGATGCTTGAGATTAGCAACAACAGTAATGTTTCTTTTCTGACGTGAGGCAGTTCAGACAGGAAAGCTGCTATGGCAGATATCCAAAAGGAAAAGTACAGTGGCAAAAAAAAATGTTTCTAAGATCAGCTCCCCTATTCAAACAGGTGTATCTGATCTGAGCTGCTTGTGGGGAATTTGGATACATCAGTTTTCAAAATGCTCTTCCAAATTCAAGTGGGAATCTGCAGCAGAAATATGCCATTGGAGACATTTCCTCTTTAAATCAAGCAGCTTCATTTCATGTGTCCCAGATAACAAATCTCTTAATAGTTCACAACAGTTCCATAGAATATATTTTAGCTGGCTTCTTTTATGGGCCTTTTGATTTAATATCTCCAACTATCTCTGACTGTAGGGACTGGCTAGGATGGTCACCCCAGGATAGAAGAAATCTGTCTAAATACTTCTCTGAACAATAATTTCAAACTGGAATCAATTTTGGTTTGCATTTCTCTAATACAAAATTCCAGTTCCTGTCATAGCGTGTAGTTAGCAGTATTTGTTTTCAGCTCTTTTTGCCTTTAGTGCCTTCTGGGTAGTGGAGAAATGGCATGCTGGAAATGCAACAGAGAGATAATAACAGATCACTCCAAGGACATTATCTGTTCTGCTAACCATCTAACATACAGCAGGGAATATAATATGACAATAAAACATTTATTTTCTTCTTACTGAAACGTTCATGGTATCAAACTGAAGTTGACTGTTGCTCGATGGACTAACATTACTTATGCCTTTTGCTACTGATAGCTACAGCTGCTATTTTTTTTTCTGCTCTCAGACTGCAGGATTTCAGGAGATTCTAACTGAAATTGAAATTTTAGCTTTGATTGTGGGATGCTTATGTCATGACCTTGACCACAGGGGAACCAACAATGCCTTCCAAGCCAAGTAAGTTTTCTAATTCTTATTACTTTAATTTGCTTTTCTTCCACAGAAGAGCAAAAGGTGACCAGGATAAAGAATGAAGCATTAATTTCAGGTCTCCTAGGCCAAGGCCAAGTATTCTTGTTCTTGTATGTAGCGAGGGACTATCCATCTTTATCATTCTCTGTTCTTGTGGGTAACTGCTGGCTTGTCCTTTGTGTCAGGCTGTTGAACTGACACCACCTATTGAAATGTGGTAACAAAACTTGATGTTCTTTTCAGGCTCAGGTATTACTGATTCTGGTTTTCAACCCAGGAAACACTGAAACTATCTGGGTTGTTCCTGATGGCTGGAATACATGCCATGAACAAAACCTTGTTCAACTATTAAGAAGAAAATAGGTAGAACTGATTCAATGCTTTCACAAAAACTTTCACACCAGGATAGGCAAGCATACATTAAGTAATTCCTAGCTGATGAGGTACGAAAACGACGTTGCCATCAGGCTGGAGCTCTGTTGCATATCATCTGCAATGGGTGGCTGGAGCAGTTGCCTTACCACATATGTGTCAGTTGTGGAGCACAGAGGGTCCCTGGCCTGTAGATAATGCCTTCTGCCTGGACTGCCCCACACACCAGAGCACACAGAGCCTGTTCAGAGACATGCTGCAGTGGCCAGGGGCGGGCTGCCTACCCCTGAAATGGTTGGTACTCGCCAGAACACAAAGCTGGATCTTGAAGGCAGATTTTTACATCACCTTGCTCTCCAGACCATTTTCAATTCTAAAAAATGAATTTTATCCTATTCAAAGTGCTTAGGACCTCATTTGGCAGCCCTGATTTGCATGTATTTTTACTGCCTGGGTTGCTGCCCTCAGATACAGTGAGGTAGAAGCAGGTTTGTGGAAGGTTTGAGGGTACTTCTTACTGTGATGGTAAGAGAACTCCCTTGACCAATGTCAAATTCTTTTAAAAATCTGTGTTCCCTGAGAAAAGGCAATGTCCACGAGAAAAGGAAATGTCCCCAGACAACATCCTGGCCAAGCTGCAAAATAAAGCTGTCAGACACAGAGACTCCTCTAGTGTTGTTTTCTCAACTGCCCAGGTCCCCTACAGTTAGAATATGATACCTTGAGGCTCTTCTATCCTGCATCTTCCAGCATGCATTTGTAGCTTTGTCTGTTCTATATTACTTCTAATCCTCCAGCATGATGGGAAAGGGGTCAAACTGTTGACCAAAGATATTTGAAAGACAGAGTGATGTTGTATTAGCCTATTTTGTCCTACCTTTTGCAGAAGTACTCTGCTGCAATGTGTGTATGCACAGGCTCCTGTATTTCTGGGGGCAAGTTGCCTCAGTGAACATCACTCAAACTGATGTTTCTGATATTCACTAAGTTGTTATTTCCTGAGCTATTGGTGTTGCTGTACAGTCTCAATGAAACAATGACACTGTCTGGATCTTCAATCACCATAGCAAGGAAAATCAATTGCAGTGCTCAAAAGACAGAGCTCATGGTGCAAAGGTTACCAAGCACTGCTAGATGCCTTTTTGCAGCTGAGTCTTGAAGAGAATCAAAAAAGACAAGACGAATGGGAAGGAAGCTAAGCTGATTGATGTTTATGTTCCTAATTTACAAAAAACGAGACCTAAGATTTACATCCTGACTGTTTTAGGCTCTGATTAAGTTAACCATTTCTCCACTGTAACATTTCCCAATGGTATCTCTTGTACAGAGGGATGGCTGAGTTAAAGGTAGAGGTTTCAGCATTAGACTGCTATCACACTTGTTGTTTAACAACAGAGTACAAAGAGCAGGCTACCATTTTATGACTCCATAAAGAAACTGCTGAAGACATTTAAGAAAAGACAAACATTACCACACATGTATAAAACATCCCTGAAAACAGAGGCTATAGTTTTCATAACAGCAGCTTTGATTTATTCCTCTAACCTGACATAAATTTAAGCATCACATTTTCCTACTTTATCTTCAGTGTTCAATACTGCTGGTCTGTGTGATGAAAGTTCAAGAGGTATATGATGGAAGCAGTATCACAGTTGTCTGAAGTTGCTCTGTTATATATCTCAACACCATGTTCTCTAGGGATGATGTTTCCTAGACATCCTTCTCTCTAATATAGCTGCTTCTGATAATTAAATATCAGTATGGTGCAGTTTCGTAGTATATGCTCCTAGGAGACTCTTCCTCTCTGACTCTAGCATAATCTCTTATTCTCATTTCTTTGGAAAGAAAACCCATCTTGTCACTTCAGGCCGAGTCCCAGAAGTGAAGTAATGGTGAACAGTAACTATTCTGACAATACAGTCCCAGTCCCTGTACATCCCAGCAATATACAATTTTATAATTTTATTCTGTAGAATTTTGTTCATTAAACAGAAAACACACCTGTTCCATGCATTTTGAAGATTTTGTTTTGGACAATAACCATGATGAGAAAATACATTCTGAAGAGATGTTAAACTTTGCTATTTACCTCCCTCACCTGTGGTTTTTTTTTTTACTGTGGTATTTTTTTAAGTGCATGATTTTACATACTGACAGAACCACACTGCATTTGCAGTTGGTTTTTCATTGTGTTTTGGAGGTTTTTTTCAAAGAGTTCTTAATCACCCATTTTAAGTCATTGTGATGATATCTATTACAAATTAAAGATAAAAAGTAGTAGTAGAACAGCTGGTCCTAGCTCAAGGTCATTATGTTTTTGTCTTTATTGCACAGTGGTGCACTTGTGGTGTTCCATTGCTGAGGCACTTCGAAAACTGCATTCCAAAATTTCATGTACTTCCAGGAAAATCTTTACTCAGGTGATGATATTTTAGCAAAGTCTGGAACAAGATGTTGTGCATCTGGCTTTAAATTAGTGGTTTGATCTTGTCAACTGTCTTAAGTGAGGTTGCTGAAATAGAGAAGGGAGAGTGTGGCTACAGGCTTTTGTTACTAAATTGTCTCTGAAACCTGCTTCGTAAGCAGAGGAGCAGTATTTGTTGACTCCCCATGTTCTGTTTTAGGAGCGGATCAGCCTTAGCTCAGCTCTACGGCACCTCTGCTACCTTGGAGCACCACCATTTCAATCATGCTGTCATGATTCTCCAAAGTGAGGTACAAAAGCATTACTATTAATCTCACTGTAAGCTGTTGGGCAGTTTCAGCCGGAGAAAGGAAATACCGCACACAATACCTTTTTAATGCCCTCTCCTTGAGGAATTATTTATTGGTTAGCACAAAGGTCACAACTAGCACAAAATTAAACAACTACAAATGCTGATCATAGAGCCTGGAGTTTATATTTGTCTCAATCAGCTAGGGGGAAGGAGAACATATCCTAATCATATTGTCAGCTTTTCTCAATCTTCTCACACATATCCTGCTCAGTGGTTTATAGGTAGGTGAAACAAATTTCCTCTTACCTTTCCCCACAGGTGCTGTATTCAGTGTATCACAGTCATTCTTTACCAAGCCAATTTAATTTCTTTGACAATCTTCCAAAGATTGTCAGTAATTTTATCATGGGTTTGCATAATTGTACTAAATGAAAAGTAGAAGGATGGACACACAACCCTCGCAAAGCAATGGATGTGTTTTCTTAGTTTACACAGATAGTTTGTTACACAATGCATTCAGAATGTATAAAAACAAAAATGTTTTTCATGCAGCACAGTGGGAGACTGTACACTGATCTGCAGTACCTTTTGAAGAGCATCTAAGGATGTCCCATGATCACAGACAGATGGGAACAGGGTGATGGTTTTACCTCTGTGTACAGTGCCACAGAGATTAGTCATGGGACTGTGGCTTTAGTGTTCAGTTTCTTGAAATTATATTTTAAAAAAAGTAGAAATAGAAAAGGAGAGCACCAGCATGAGATACAAGCAGTTTGATCTGCTTAGCCTAGCCTAGCTTATCTGAAAGGTGATACTAGGAATTAAATGGCTCCTTACGCTACCAGGGAAAGGCATAAGAAACAGCAGCATTTGAAAGTTAAACATACTGCTTCAGAGTAGGAAAAAAAGAAAAGGCTTTTGGATTTTTTGTGGATTTGGGTTTTTTTTTCTAAACTAATGAGACTACTGAGCCTCTGGAAAAAGGTTCCATGGGAAACAGTTCCAGAAACCTTCATCGTGACTCGATGTCTCTCTGAAGATAGGCTCAAGATATGGACAACCCTGTAAAAGTTTATAGCTTCTGTCAGTCTAGATGCTTTTCTTTATCTTTTCCACCTTAAAAATCAAGAAATCTATGAGGAGAAACAAAAAAAAAAAACCAAAAACAACAACAAAAAAGCCACTTCTTTTTCTTTAGAATCTACTCCAGCTTCTTTCAGATAAAAATATTATTTGAAAATCAGGTCCTCCCCTTTGATCATCCAGGCAGCTTCTTTTTCAGGTCCCTATGTCTAGACCAGAAAATTAATCCTACAGAATTTTTATCCAATATATACTATTTGCTAATGGAACATAACACCCTGTAGTTTGGAATAAATGCAGATTTGGATGGTTCAGCCTACTTAAAGATATACAAACTTTCACCAGCTGAACAGTTGGTCTCCCTTCTCAAATGAGCTGGAATTAGATATTCTATCTGAAATTAGATATTCTATCTGCTGATGTTGATATTTTAGTCTGTCTTTGCTATCTAGACACCATGAATCAGGTCAGCAAAGCAATAAACACTGTAGATTAACAGACAACCTGGTAAGTTACCCCTGTTATAAGAGCTGCTATTTTCCTTATACACCTTGTTTTATTTTCTTCTGAGTACTCTGGTTTAAAAATTCTGTTACATAAAAAAGCTTTAGACTCTCAAATCCTTCTCAATACTTAGCTGAAAAGAAATAATTATGTGATTGTCGCAGAGAAGATAATCTTTTATGCATGGTAAAATATATTTTTTTAGTCCAACAATTAGCTTATCAGTGGAAAAATACCATCTATATCCTCAGACCACCATGGTTATAGCAATCCTGTTGCTGGAAAATTCTTGGGTTTAAGGGCATTAAAATGCCCTTAACTGCCCTTAGGAAGATTAAAATCTTCCTAAGCAGTAGATGGCAGTGCATACTGAATGTGTGCATTTCAGTGCTAAATACCACCAACCAAGAACCTCATCATTCTCTATGATGTCACAAAGACCACTTCTTAAGCTTACCTTTAGATTTTTCCATTAATTTTGTTTCTTTCAGTTTATTTTCTCTAGGAGTTCATTGAGAAATTATAGGATCTCTGTCCCACTTAGTTTTCAGAAATTCAGTTACAAAAGGACCTTACTGCTCTCAAATAGCGATATTAAATAATTCCTTTCCTTTCCTTCTGGCCATAGAGCACCTTTCAAATTCTTAATCCGTGATCCCTTAAAAAGTAGCCTGTTGGGCCTACAAAGGGTGCTTAACCTGCATAAAGTTGCGGTGCTTTATGCTGCACAAGCAACGCTTGTGTACACTGTGAGACAACGCAGTAATGGGCAGAGTGAGCAAATGGGCTGTTTTGAATGAAAAAACTGATTTAGAGTCTTTGACTGCTCTAACAGCAGTTTGTGTGCCAGCAAGCAGCAGCACAGATAAATCTATTAGGAGCACAACTCAAAAGCTGCAATGCACAGCTCCCCAAAACATTTAATAAGAAAGATTGAGATGTATCCATAGTTTTTCCCTATAAACTGAGTCTGTGCAGGGTCAGAGCAAAGAGTAAATCTTTCCTCGAGAGGCTATAATTCCAGCAGAGTTTTGAAAAACATACCAGGTGCTTGACTGCAATTGTCAACTCTTCCACCCCAGTGTAATCTCAGCAGTATTAACATTATTATTTTGTAGTAGTTTTACCTTGAATCAGAAAAGGCCTCTGTTATAGGGAAACAGCAGACTAAAGAGTTAGAAAACCTTTTAAAAAACTATATTGATTGCCAGTCCTTTACCTTTTTTATCTCTTTCATTATAGGGTCACAACATCTTTGCTAACTTGTCCTCTAAGGACTACAGTGACCTTATGCAGCTTCTAAAGCAATCGATATTGGCAACAGACCTCACTCTGTATTTTGAGTAAGTATTGGCATTTCCTGTATTTGACAAATGAAAATTCGAGGAACTAACTCTAATGACTTATTAAATACCAATAAGGATATATAATATGAGAAATTAGTGTTTAGCTGTGGTTGAAGATATTTAGTCTAATACTTAGTATATCTTAGGCTAATAGAAATATCTTAAGTGCCCAAGTAAGTTTTGCTTTAATGTTTAACATATCTGTATCAACAAAAAGCAAGTGAAATCCTAGGGTTATACTTCAAAGCAATACCAGGAATTAGTTACAGCTCAGTCCCATAATTTTTCTGTCCCTTCTGTGATCACTTCAGGTATGCAGACAATCAGCAACATTTCAGAGTTTCTAAACATGTACACTAATAAATACTGTATTTAGTTACAGAGCCAGTTGCAAAGGGAATGAAAGCATACACATTGTTTCTTTGAAGACAAATTATGCCAATTTACGCCATGTGGGAATAGGTCTTAAAAAGCTTAACTCAAGAGAAGTATAATAGAATCTCTCTCATCCAGTTTTCTTGCTTTTCAGTATTTGCAAATCCGATCTCTAAGTAGACTTCAAGTTGGTGCTATTCTATGTTTTTCAAATATTGTCAATTATTACCAAGGTCTTCCCAGTGGGAATGTGTGGGAACGTGTGTGTAGTCAGAGGAGTTGTGGTGTCTGTCGCTGTCATGTTGCACTTTAGCCATCGCCCTCCCCGGCACATGCCTGTGATGCCTTACAGGGAGAAGTGCTGTCAGCTGGTGCAGTTCCAGCATACCAGTCTCCCAGTCTTCACAATAGGAATTCATCCTTCGGAATTTTTGTTTGATGTCCATTAGCATCCTATGCCATCCAGAGCTGGGTAGCATTTAGTAATGTTTTTCTTAGGGTGGCACGTCTGGATCCCGTCCCTCCTTTGTGCTAATGGCTGATACCAAATCATGTTTCCAGAAAACTTCAGGCAAAGTCTTGACCCTGAAATTGTTTAGCTATCTATATCAACATTGTATCTTTACTGTTAATTGTAAAAATATTAAGGGGGATGCTGCAATGTTTGCTGTCTTCTTTTCTCAGTATTTGGCTACTGTGCCCAGGGCTGTTTCAAACCAGTACTGGCAGTAGACATAGCAGACACGCTCATATTCTTTGTTTCCTGCCAGGCTATTCTCGGGGAAGTTTATTAATAAAGGGATTTAGTGAATAGTTTTATTATAAATAACTTCTAAACATTAGTCCATGAAGAAATTTCTGCTTGCCAACATGAAAATCCTGAGCAGGACAAATAAAACCTTTTAAGCATACTCTTTTTGAAGCTGTCTGTCAGGATCGCTTGTTATCTGGGGGCCGGGTACGACAGGGGAATTTGCTGACAGCTTTAAGTGAGGTACAAGGATCACAGGAATGTGTCAGCTTGGGTTCTGCTGTCTTACCACAAATAATGAGTGCTGCAAAAATGTTTTGTGCTGTCAAGGAAGAGTTGAACATTAGGGGCTGAGAGGGCAGCTGTCCTGGCACAGCTCCACATGATCCCCCCAGCCAAGATCCTGCAAGCTCCTGGAAGAGCAAGATTGGACCCATGGCAGCACCTTGGGAGGGAACCCAGCCCAGACCCCGACATGATGGAGGTCTCTTCCCTGCTTACCTTAGGCTGAAAAACTACATGGTCAAGTTGTCTTTCTAGTTATAATACAGAGAAAAAAAGTCCAAAAATGGGTATCAGCTGAATTTCAAGATTATTCTTCCTTGCTTGAATAGTTGATTTTTGTTCTACACGAATCAGAAAACTTTTAGTAAATGAGGCCTCTTCACTCATAAGTCTGCAAGTAAGTTATTTTTCCTCTTGTGTTATTATGATTCATTAATCAGGTAGCTGTTATGCTACTTCACTTTCAAAAGTGCCTGAAATCTCTCCATGGAAATGCTGATGATTAACACTTCTCAAAGCCACCCTATGTGAACAGATGTTTCCGCACAAGAACCTAACTTGTTGGGTTTTTTTCATTTTGCTACAGATTCAGTATTTTTGTAGAGAAGGAAATTCTCATATCAGTGTTCTTAGAATGCCTAAACCTAATGATCACAAAGTCTAGCTAGCAAAACAGCAACAAAACTCCAGACAGAGCAAGGTGTTATGACCTTCTCGAGGCACTACTTTTCTACAAACAAACACAAAGATGACTTTCAGTGAAAGATCAGATGGAAAATATCCCTGATTTCAGTAGATGATTCTAGATAATGATACTTGTAGATCAGACAACAAGCAAAAGCATGGGACTGAAATGAAGTTTATGGAAATTCACTTGTCTTGAGCCACTGGGCTGTAGAGCAACTGGATTTGCTTATATATAGCAAGACAGCTTTCTCTTCGAGGTGAAATACAACCAGAGTCAATATTACTCAAAGACATTGCAAAATTGTTCTAATTCGGTTTATTTCTAAAATCCTGGCATATGATGTTTGCTTAATAATAGCAAACCTCTTCATTTGGGATACCATGCATAAGCAAGCAGTAGGAAACACTAAACTGTTTCCTTATACATGGCTGCCTTTTATCCAGAATATCCAATACTCCAAAATGAAATCATTACCAACTTTTACATTGTTAAACTGGGCACTGGAAAACAGGATGCAAAATCCACTGTTCACTCTCTATTTTAATAGAGAATGTAGTTTTGGATGGTCTGCTCAGGATTAGTCTGGTTTAAGGTTTATATGCCAGCTACTCTTGGTCATGAAAATTTTCATCATTGCAATATTTATTTCCCCTGGGTCTGTGATGCTATGACTTTGTATGAGAGAACTGAGTTTGTTTTCTGCATCTGTGACTTTGCATTGTCCCAGCAAATTCTGTAATGTGAAAATCTTTTACATCTTATTCCACAAAATATAAGGGATTGGATATCATCACATAGTCCTTATATCTCCCTGTTCTAGTTACTGTCATGAAATCCACTGTAGAAAAGCCCTATAGTAGGAGTGACTGATCATGTAACACATGACAGGCAGGAACCACAATAACAATACAATATGCCCCATATAAAATTCTGTCCATTTATCAAGGGCAGTGTTCCCGGAAGTGTGCATCCCCTCGTGTTTAAAACCTGCACTGGCTGCCATCAGACTGTGCTTTCAATAATTACCATTCAAGCTTTCAGTGTAGCTGAAGTAAATGTAGAAAAGACAAGACTTTGCAAACTCTCTCCTGTCGGGGAATCTAACTACATCTCCACTTGATAAAGAGATAGCACAGTCTCCTGTGAGACGAGGCGCTGGACTGTCACTCAGAACACAGGTATCTGCTTTCTAGCTTTGATGCTAATAGTATGTTGTGTCACTCTGGGCAAGTTGCTCCATATATTTTTTATCTCAACTTCTGCTATATCTGGGGCAGGATCTATTTCATATTGTAGTCACACTGCATGCCATAAGAGCCACTTGGAGTCTCAATGTTATAAAAAATTAGAGACTATGATGAGTCAGAATTTTGGTACTTAAAGGCACCAGACAAGCATTAACATGTTCTGGTTCATGTTTTGTCCATCTCTGAGGACAAAGGCAAGATGTTCCAGAAGACAAAGCATGGGACCAAGCAGGGAAACCTGATTTCAAGTCAATAATTGCTACTGATTCAAGACATCTGCAGCTCCTGTGTCTCACTGTACTGTTGTGTGTGCTGGAAATAATAGGAATTGCATGCCTCTAAAAAATCCTTCAGGATACAGAAGTAAAAACAAATTTGCAAGGACAAGTAAAGAGCAGTGTGTATACATTTCAGAGGTGCTTCTACTGTCTGTCTGTCTACTGCTGGAGTTGAACGTTCCATGCTTCCATGGAAGACTGAACATTTTGGCACCATTTATTTCCATAGCTGTGGAGACCATAAATACAATATCGCTTTTACTAGGCAACTCTGACATTCACACAGACATTTATAGAACGTGTTCGGAAATTAGTATGTATCGCTTAAATGGACTGTCAGTGTAACGACACTGTCACGGTAACAATAATACATGAGGTGCAATGATTTCATATCATCAAGAGAACTGTGTTTCTACTGCAGTGCTGCCCTGGAAGTGTCTTTTTTCCTTCTCTGATAATCTGTTTTGTTGCAGGAGAAGGACTGAGTTTTTTGAACTTGTCAGTAAAGGTGGTTATGACTGGAATACAAAAAAACACCGTGAAATATTTCGGTGAGCGCTACTATTTCTTACTTTCTGGTTATTTTAAAATATAACCATATTTAAGGAATTTTATGTATCTTAAAGCAAAGACTTGCAATAACAAGAGAAGGTATCCTGTTTTATAAAACATGATCCATGATATGAAATATATGGCATGATTTCTAAACGCTACCAAAACACAGGGAAGCGTGACTTCACCTTTTCCATTCCTATTTGTGCCTTCACACTCTGTCATGTTTTCTTCCCTTTCTCCCAGCCTCACCAGTTACTGCTCAACCCTTCTGCTCTTTCCCCAGAAAGCATCAATATTCTGCCTCAGGACACAAAGATCTTTCTTGTCCATTTCCCCGTTCCCTCCTCCTCTCAGCTGTTTTCTTTCACTGGCCATGTTTCTCTCTGCTCCTCTAGTCTGTACCTGGGAATTTACAGATACACAGAACTCTTATAGCCCTCAAGAATGATTTGAGCATGCATCCTATTGAAAACCTCAGACATTGTGGGTGGTTTGAGTACACCACACTTTTGAGACAATAAAATGTGTGCATTTGCATATGCATGCATGATTCTGTCTCATTTCATCTGAAATTTCATCAACATTCTGTTTCCTTTTGGTCTTTTAACCAAAATATTGGCCATTTTCTATTTTCCATATCATTTCACCGTTCCTAATTTTAGATTCAGGCAATATATTTGATGCTTCATTTTCAGTGCCCTTGTTCTTCCTTTAAACTTTTAGACTTCTATCTGCATCATGGTACTGTACCTAAACGCTTTCTACAGCTGAATGGTTTCTGTCTGCTAATGTGTATAAAACATGATTGTAGCTAGGTATTAAACTGCAGTGGAACAGTATAGCTCATAGTAAATCTTAAATTTTTATTGTAGATGAGCAGTGGAAACTGCTTAAACAGTGTCTGGGATGCCTCCTGTGATTATAGGTTCTCTTGCTACAGCAGCCACTTAAAAATAGATACATAAATTAATCCAGTTTTCAGGTGTTATTATGTAGTAATACCCTTACTTATATCATGTGAGGCACATGCTTTCTAGTATATTATAGGTATTAGCATAAGTAGCGTTAGAAGTATTGCGAAATTAGCAGTTACTCCATTGCAATATCATTTCTTTTCTAGTGTGCAGTGCACAATACCAAAATTCATCATCTGATGACCTGCAACACATTAGGCTTCCTAGGCACAATTGTGATGTAAAAGCCATGCTGATGGCTGAGATTTCAAACATGTCATTCTTTTCTGGAGGAAAAGAAGATGCCAGGGCTGACATTTTATATATGTATTATTTATTTATGCATCCAGAGCAGAGTTGTTTAGAAATCCAACAAAGGTTGATTCAGCTTGTATTGTTCATTTCTGTTTTTCAGATCAATGCTAATGACAGCCTGTGACCTTGGAGCTGTGACCAAACCGTGGGAGATTTCAAGACAGGCAAGTCATGATTAATAGCAGGGCTGGGAGGAGGCGGGACTGGTGGGACAATATTCCCAGGGCCCTGGCTTACAAGGAATCAAAACTGGAATCAATTTACAGCGGTATTAATGCTATAAAAAAATAGCAGGGGGTTTCTGTGAGAAATGATTTTTTGCATAATTTTTCCATGTACATATGCTGGTGAGCAGCATGTAGGTACCTGAAGAGATGTGGCTTTACAACCTCTCCTCTTACTAACCTTTTAAATCCGTATCAAAAAATGGATGGATTAAACAAAAAAGCGTTAGCCACGTGTAGCTGTGCTGAATTGTTTTGTCCCAAAGTTTTCCTTGGCAGTGGCAGAATCTTCCCTAAATCAAAAATACCTGCAGATGATCTGCAAACTGATTAGCATAAAATCTTCAGTATATATGATAAGAGAAATGTGTTCATTTTCTCAACACTGATGAAAAAACCTGCAAATGTAGTACAGAGCCTTTTTAGCATCCTGTACTTAGAAACAAAAATTCAGGCTTCTGCTCTGAGTAGGTTCTTTAGAAATATACATAAAACTTGGGTCCAGCACTGGCAATTACAGTGTGAGAAAGCAACCTGTCCTGAACGTCTTGTCCTTTACTACAAGATTTTCCCTCTTCTAGGCACCTTTCTTTACTCAGCATCCATCCTTAATATTTCTTGTATCCATGCTAATCATTATCTGTCCTTTACTGAGGTTCAGAACAAGCAAGTAGAAGGCAGGGTGTGCAGGGTTTTGGAGGAACATAAAACATTAAGAAGTGAAGAGGAAATACACCAGTGCAGCTTAAGTGTGGCTAAGGACCTGGAGTGAGTTTGATTGGCTTAACAGCAAAGTGATAGTTAAAAAGATGGGGTGAAAAAGGGAAGGTAGTGAGGCATGAGCAGCCAGATTTCTTGCACAAGAAAGTAACAGAAATTGAAATGGGTCTACAAAAGTTACATGCACTTTAACTCAGTAAAAAAGCATTTATATGGTGAGGGCTTCAGATGAATCTTTTTTACTTTTAGAAGCAAGCTACAACAAGCTATAAGTAAGCAGTCCTTCTAAGGCTATTACTCTACTTGGCCAGAATATGGTCACCTCACATGGAAATCAGGGAAGTTGCTTGTATCCTGCAGTGGGAAAATGAGTCACAAGATTTTTCAATGCCACCTAGCCACAGCTGCAGTGTGTGCCATTCCTCCTCATTTTTCCTCTTTAACCCAGTTAGCTTCTCCATTTTCTTTGTCAGACACAATGTCAGATAGGCTCTGTTTTCCATGTTGTCAATCTTTGCGCTATGGTGCTGAATTAGTGTTCAAGTCTCTGGCAAACTAGTTTTTTATCCTTATTACATTTGAGGTCTGCAGGTGAAAATTCCCCTGCAGCCAAGTGTACGGGTTTACTTTATACTGAAAAATTCAGACTGGGATTGATGGAAACACTACCTGGTTGAGCAGAGAAGCTAGTAAGTCTACAGAGGGAAACCGGTTGGACCTCAGCTGTGCCAAACAGAAAAAAACATGAAAAGTGAGGGAAAAAGCAATTAAAATATATGAATCAAAGGGAATATAGGCTACATGAAGGTAGGCAAAGCTCAGGAAGAGAAGATGGACAAAAGAAGAGAGAAAGGGACATAAGGAGAACAGTGAGAGACAGGGGTGAGACTATGTCATGATTATTTTTATACAATACACTTGGCAAACCCATAATTGCTTCTAAGTTGTTAAATTATTCCTCTATCTGGAGTATTGATCCAGAATTTTATTAGTATGCTGGGATTACATACATTATAAAGCTCCAAACTGTGTGATAGCTTGGTTCAAGATTTAAGAGTACTTTATAACATCACTTCACCTACTTTCAATTTATTTTGGTACTCCTTATTTCAACCATTACAAGCTTAGGATTTGTGAATGTTAGCTACCATGCAGTTGCTAGAGCAAGAAATGTTGAGATTTTATGAAGTACAGGTTCTCTGCTGTGTTCACCCTCTTGCGCCTCGGCATTATGAAATCCTTTCCTAGCTTGAAAACAATAATCAGGCATGACCGGAGCTTTAGGAACTGAATACCATCTTCAGTAGACTAGCTTAATTTTTTTGCATCTCAAATGTCACATTTGCCTACCTTCAAAGCCCCACAAATGAGAAGAACACAGTATGTAAAGGTTACTGTATCAGGTTTGCTCACTGTTTGACTTCCTAAATTTCTTGTTGTTTCCGTAACTAATTTTGGTTTAAAATCTTGTGTTCTTCTGAGAAGCACAAACCTCTGCTATGAATAGAATATCTGCATTCACAAAAGTCAGAAAGATGCACTCCAACTTCCAACCCACTGGTTCTTGGTTTTGATTCAATATGATAACTACAATCTGAGTTCATATTTGGATATTCAGATCCTATAGTGATGATAGTCAAGGGGGAAAAAGTAAAGCCTAGGAGGGAAAGAATCCTTTAGGACTTCACATTAAATTAAGACAGCAGAGGTTATCGGTTAATTAAGTTTCTTTGATAAATGAAGTTGTTTGTATAGGGTAACAGCCTGTAAATACCCAAAATGATCTTGAACATTTTACAAAGCATGTTTGTAGACATAATTGTGGATGCCAACAAGAAATTTCTATTCTGTTCTCAATACTTGAGTAAGTTGTATATAACTGCATTGAGTGCTACCTTTACATTACAATGTAATTCCCCCAGTTAATTCCCTATCAAAAAGGGATAAGTGTACCTATCAGTGGTTAAGGCTGTTTATACCCCTTGTATTCCCAGTCCTGAAAACTACACAGACATGTGCCTGGTATTAGTCATGGCAGTAGGGCTATTTGCCGCTTCACAGTTAAGCACAAGCTGAAGTCATGGTCTGAGCAAGAAATCATTACCCTAAAAATGATGTATCAAGAACTCTAATCTTTGTCATGATTTATATTTTAGGCAGCTGAGCTGGTAACCAGTGAGTTCTTTGAACAAGGAGACAGAGAAAGATCCGAACTCAAACTCACCCCTTCAGTAAGTTTTTGTCACTAATCAAATAGTTACTACCTTGAATAGGGTAAAAAAATATCATTGGGTTCATTCAGAAAAACTAACTATATTTTCTATGTAAAGAAAAATCTTGGAATAAATAAAAGCTATGTCCAGTAAGGACATGTATTTAGAGACATATATAAAAGCTTCCAGTCAACTCAGTCACTTTTGCACTGAGCCCTTTTCCTCATTTTCTGTACCTATTCTCAAGGTTATTTTGGCAGTTAATTTTCTAAGCATCAGGTATTGTTTTCAGTACACAACATTCAAATAAAAAAATCACCTGCTACTTATGGAAATCAAAACTGTCACATTTACTTTATGCTGTAGCTGTCTCTGTTATTTGATGTATCAAATGCTGAAAAGCATTTCTTTTACATTGCAGTATTATAAAATTCAGATACATTCAGCCTACAAATTTCAAAACAGAATTGAAAATAAACAGTTTCTTTTTCATGCCAGACAAAACAGTAGGAAGACTGCTGCAAAGATTGATTATGGTTTACGAAGTGTTCTGGTTGTGAGAATTTGATCACAGCTCCAAAGTGCTGGATGATGTGTCTGTAAAATACTCCAGTGTAATAAAGCATGACAGTTCTGTTCCCTTCTCAATTCAGGCCATTTTTGATCGGAACAGGAAAGATGAACTACCCAGGTTGCAGCTCGAGTGGATTGATAGCATCTGCATGCCACTCTATGAGGTAATTTTTACTTACTGCTCCTGTGGTGTCCAAAGAATATGGTTCTTGCCTCTCTAGGAAAAAAGAGTAAGCTTACAGCACAGCCTTGAAGGCTATTTGAATTCTTTCTTTGACTTTCCCAAAAGTCTGAATGCTATGCAGAAATCTTCAGATTCCCTGAAGGTGGTAATATCTGTAGAAATAATTCCTGTCTAAGTTATAAAAGCTAACAGGGCAACTGTTTATTTTCTTACATTTGAGATAAACTGATTCTCATCATGACAAGGTGTGGAGTGCTCTGCAGAAAGGTGCCAGAGGGATAGCCTTGTTAGGTTCTGCTGTCAAACCTGCTTGAACACATGTGACCCAAAGTAAAGCTCAAAGATGAGCCTCTGCACTCCCTTCTGGCTCCATTCCAAACTGTTAAGGGACACTCTAGGCAAAGCCTTTGAGGTCAGTGACAAATGATTTATGGTTTAACCTGTGTGCTATTTACCTTGGAGTTTGCTCTTTTAGTCATACTTCTTCTACACAGACTGTGTGAGTGCTTGGTAGAAGGTGTATAAGCTCTCAAGTACTACTTTATTAAGGCTATGGATGACCAGAATAATGTTTCTCTCTTTTTGGATTAAAGCAGCTTCAGAATTTGACTTGTGTTACATAAACTTCACCACTTAACTTTTTCTCTCTTATCTATATGGAAAGCAGAGCTACACAAGCAGGAAGATAAGTGGAAAATAACACTATAGAAATTTAACCATCAAATAACCATGTCAGCCAGTCTTCCTCCTACTCACTGAAACCACATAGACTGCCTTGTGCCACTAAAGACTGCCAGTTTTGCCATTGATACCTGAGAAAACATGGGGATAACCTCACTAGGCATTTTGGGGGAATAGCAAAAACTTCTCCCTGTTACCACTGCGCCCTAAACTGCCTCACATCTCCAGGCAATGAATGGTTTGGCAATAATAGAAAGCCAAGAGCCTCTATTACAAAGAAGGAGGTGCCAGCTTCCATGTTAAACTCATGAACTTGTGCCTGAATGTAGCTTCCCTACACACAAACAAAAATGGATTGGCAGTTACTTTTCACTTTATAGACTAGATATGTCACCAAGAGCATACATGGTAAGAAGGATGACGTGCTTCCCATACCCTCCATAGCCTCAGCTGCCACTGTAGCAAATAATGAAGTGACTGCCCTGCTGCAAAGGCAATTCCCATTGTATGATATGGACAACATGCACTTGTGTAGACAGCGAGCTGGGCTACTGCTTTGCCAGTAGATCCTGTCTCTTTCTTCAGTCAGTCTTTGCCATGATGAAATAAACAAAATCTAGGGATTTTAAACAGTTAAGGCCAAGCAAGCATAGAGAAAGAATATAAACCTCCATTTTTGTAAATACCAGGATCATTTTGGCTGGGAAAGCAGGGATGGGGGGGGGAGGGGAACAACAGACCTTGGATATAAACTACTTAAAAATAATGTTCATTTCTATATGATAGTTCAAATTACACTAGATTGCATATTATACCACAATTCATGATTTGTAATAGATTCTGCAATCCAAAAGTGAACCATGAAACAGGCTGATGTTCAGCCCATCCTCTGCATGAGAAGACTTCATCTGAGCACTAAAGCTCTGGATAGTTAGCTCCATCTTAGCAGGAGATCTCTGGGGAATATATTCACATCTGATTTCCCTGCTTTCTGCTGTCTTTGCATCATGCTGTGCAGCTATTAGCCTGCTGCTCAACAACTTAAAAAAAAAAGACACCATCAAACCTGGAAGTCATTGCAGCACCAGCCTTAGGGGTAAACAGAAAACTTGATGTCAGAGTATCACACTGCGGGAGATTACTCTCTTCAATGTGGAGCCAAGTTTTAATTTTCGTATCTAGCTTAATCAAACCTCAGTACACATATCACATCAGCAGTGTATTCAGGCATTGTAAATCCTCCCTTTAGGGCTGGCTGGCTGAACAGTACAACTATCACCAAGTCCTCAATTTCTTTTTTTTTCTTTCTTTCTTTTTTTTGTCTCTTTCCAAATATGTTCTTTAAAATGTTAGCTGTTGTAATGTGTTGTAGGGACTGCATGTGGGGAGAGAATGGGTTACATCATTACAAATGCAACATAAAGAGGCAGAGTGGCAGCTGACAAATTAGTAAAATCTTAGCGGTACTTACAGAGATCACTGGCATAATGCTTATAAAACCCGTATGCTTGAAATAAACAATTAGCACTCATTTTGATATCAAAATTTACAATATTAAACCACAGAAAATAAAATCAAGGCTTTTGCATGTGTTTTTTTCCATGCTAGTGATTGAAAGTCCTGAATGCAGGCGGGCAGATCCTAGCATCCAGAAGGGTGCTCTGAGGGGAATGTGTGTGTCCATGCCAACACTGGTGCTACAGCAGAACTCAGTGCTGTGCTCTGTGTTATTTGACACCCTCACAGTAGAGATGGTCCCAGTAACCAGTGCATCCTGGCAACTCCCATTAAAGTTAGACAGGAGATCAGCAGAGCCACCTGAAATTTTCTTGCTCAAAGTAGTTCCCAAGAGTGGGCTATTCTTGGCAGCTGCCAGTGTCTGAATGTATGAAATACAGAAGGAACTTCACAGCCCAGACTTCCAGGAGTGGTCTGACACCGCACCAGTGCCGCTGATACTACTATAACAAACCATATCTTCTCCACAGTCCAAACTTACCAGCTAAGCTACATACCAGAGTGCCCATGAAGAATGTTTCATACTTAAATCAGTGTGTAAACTTTGCAGAGCTTATAGTGAGTTATGGTCTTCCTAGACTTATTTTTTTCCCTCTTCTGAAACATTCTTTGGGACTGGATCAGTCTTCTGGGCAGATTTAGCTCTACCTCCTCCTTATGCATCTGCTCTGCTCCCTGCATTTCCTTAAGGTAGCTCAAGACAACTCACTTTGAGGTGCAGTTCTCCCAAGTAAAGGATAATGAAGTCTCCTTTACTGGGGGATGTGTATCACCTCCCTCTGCTCACCTGGCTAGAACTGTTTTCTGAGTTTGCCCCCTTTTTTACAAGTGACAAGAAAATCATGAGGATCTGTGCACCTTCCATTAGCAGTCCTGCTTGAAAGACCCTTGAAATGCCCATCTGACCCAGAAGAAAGAAGGTCAAAGATACACAAAACATGAGACATCATAAGCTAATAAGGAGCTTGAAGCTGAATATAGATATATAATGATAGCTGAAGATGTATATATAAGCACCTGTCAGGGATTACACACAGCTAGATTTCCCATATCCAAGTGTCTACACCCAAACCTTTTTCTGTGTGCTTTCTAAGCCTGACTCCACTCTTGCACAGGGTAATCCATGGCTCTGCTGCCTTGCTCTCTCCCACATCTGCCGCTCAATGTGGGAATCAAGCCACCTCCAATTTCAATATACCCAAGTAATCAAATCTATTTCCTTCACACTGAATCAAAGGTTTGTGAAGATAAAAGCTTCCCAATTTTTTGTTCATTGCTTTTTATTACACTTGGGACATTATAATTTTATTGAATTTACTTTTTTTGTTACTGTAGTGATCACTGATCAGAGTATTTTTATGTGACAGTGGAGTTTTGCCTTGAGTAGCAGAACAGCCATCCATTTACTCCAAAGCTCTGATTTTAGGGGCTTTAGTTACATTTTACTGCATCACATTTGCTTTTCATTCAAAAATGCCAGCAAGAAAAGCATTCATCAGTAGAGATAAAAAACAAGCTTATTAGAATAATAATTTATAACGAAAAATGCATTTTCTTGGAACTGTAAAGCATTTCAAATCTGTTAATGTAGCTTCAGCATGAAGTAACCATCCCCTTTTCTTTGTTAGCATATTCAACAAAGGGAAAGCGTATGCAACTAAAGCAGAAAATCTAAGACATCCCACTGAAAATAAAGCACTACACTGACAGCTGTGCTCACCACACAGAGAAAGTATTCTGTACCTATGTGGACATACATGATCATGTCATAGGAAACAGAATTTTGATCATTAAGACAAATTACCTCCCTGACCTCTCCAGTAAAGCGATGCTTGGAGTTTCAAGACTAGCAGAGTTCTCTCCTGAACTCTTGTGGTTTGTGTATTCCTAAAACAGGATCAGTCAACGATTTTTCCCAACTCAGGTTAGATTCCTCTGTGGGGAGCAGACAGAGCGGGAGAGGGAAGATCTTATTCTCTTTAAGCATTATTTTTCTCACAAACAACATCAAAGCTTCAGCGATTCACATCAAACAAAAGATGCTAACAGAAGCCCAGCTCTGTTCACAGCATTGTTAGGCAGAGACGGTAACACTATGAATAGCAGGGCCAAAGGCCGTGCACTCTGCTTCTGGGCAGATAAATACATAGTCAGGTAGTCAGTGACAATGACAGCAGCTATTTAAATTTAAGGGAGATGTTTTTGTGGGAGATAAAGAAGCTCACGGCTTTTAAAACTTATGCGTGCCTGAGATTGCCCTACTCACCTCTACCTTGGTGCTCCATTGAACTACTCCATTTTAGTGCTATTTTTAGTACTATTCAAGTTTTTATTCAGTATTGAGAGCTTTAAACATATAATAGTATCTACAGAAGTGAATTTGCATTATTCCATCCAGGATTCTAGGGGGAATCTGGGAAGAGTAGAAATATTCATGTTTAGCCTAGCAAGTACTTTAAATGTTTGAATGGAATGTGGAGGGACAGTCTTTCTTGATCATGTTGTCTGACATACTTAGAAATCTAATTTCTCTTTCTACAACCCCAGAAGCTCTGATATGGTTGTCATCCTACAGAAGATAATGTCTGACCTCATAATTAAATGTATCTTTAGAGTATGATGATGTAGTTGCAAAAGCATCATTTCTGCTTGTAAGCGTACATTAAATGCACAAAGTACCATCAGTGGTAAAGCCTGTACAAAGTATAGAAAATATACACAGAAAGCTCCAACAATCATGACTACCTCATGCTTTAATTTCTCTGGTTTGAGAGTTGACGTTAACACTTGAATTGGAAATGCATAGGTACACACAGTGGGTTTGTTTCTTTTTTCCAAAAGCATATATACTCCAGGTACAATTATAAGGTCGGATATTAGCCTTTTAATATTCCTTTGCAAAGTGGGAGGAAAAAATACGGTTTAAGAATCATGGTTACACTGCTACATCCTGATGCATCCCTTCCTCAGTTACCGTTTCTATCGCTTTCCCTCATTCCTTCCAATACAATTTTGCATAAGGAAATACTGTATAAGAAATTCAGGATTTGGACCAATTTCTGCCTGTCCAGAATGGACGCTATGGGATGTCTCAGTTCTTACTCAAGCAAAAGTCACTGGATGCAGCCAAAACAATGTCTTTTTACTTGAGATGTTTCTGCCCTCCCTATACAGTCAGAACTGGGAAAAAAAAAAAAATTAATGAGGAAGAGTTTATCTGTATGAACATTTTGGAACTGGCCTGCTATACCCACCATTCACCCATACCTGGGATTGGCGGTACAAAAATCAAAGCACTGCTGTTCTATTTTAAGTTTGCAACTTAAAGCAAAGATAGCACTAGGTAGTGAGCTTTCCACCATAAGCAACATTTCCTGAAATATGTACACAAGTTGTTAAGAAGAGTTTTTTTTTAAAAAAAAAAGGAATCAGTACTAAGCTATTTGGAAAAAAATGTTTTCATAGGAAGCAATTTGATCAGCTCTGTGAGGTTCTTATTGAAATCAGCTTTTCCTTTCTAGCATGTGGAGGGAAGAGAAGAATAACTTTCAATAGATCCTAAAGAATAACAAAGTTGCACACTTCTGGCAGGGCTTATTTCTGACATTTGATTTGGACACAGAGAGCAAGAGATAATACATCTAGGCTTCCTGAGACTGCCTAGCTGACAAGGATTAGTAAGGCAGATAGGCTCTGGATGCAGTATGTGATACACCATGGACTGAGGCTGCACAGACATTGGCAGATCAAATTAGTCTCACTTTCTGTTGAAATCCAGGGGGTAATATTATCCAAGGAAGAGCAGGTGCAACATATTCTGCTGTGTTTGTAAGAAATTTGCTTCAGAGGAAACTTAATCAGGCCAAATGCCAGTGCTGGGCAGAGCTGGTAGCTAAGGATTATGTTAGGAATAAGGGCTTGTCCCACAGAAAGGAAATTTTGGCACTGAAGAAGGATCAATACGTAGCCTTGAAAGAGAAACTCAACTAGGTTCAGCACTTTAGTGGCCTTGTTGCTTTTCTACTGATGATGAATATAAATGAGGCCACTCAGAATGAATTCTCTTGATCTTTCAGAGAACTCAGATATTATGACTGTATTACAACTTCCAGTAACAGAGTAACCATCAGCAAATTGTTTTTCTCACCTCATGCCCTTAACCTAAGAGTCTGTGTTTTTCTGCTATTTTTGTACTAGTAGGGAGAAAAGGTTGAATAAGAGCTATATTGGGAGGGGGAGGAGAAGAATGCTTTCATTTGCAATTCCCTTCTAAGTCAGTCACTATTTCACAGTGTAATATGGAAAGGCATAGTTTTGGTGGTTTCAAAGCAAGGATTTTTGTGTCTGTGAGTATCACAAACACCTTTTTACAACGGGCACAAGGATCCCAAGACTTCTTTTTGTTTGTTTCATGAGACCAGGGCAGGATTCATTTTGCTTTTGGAAATTAATAAAACATTACTTATGCTAGGATTTTTGTAATTTGGTAAGGTTATTGATGAAACATTGTATTGCTATCAACAATTTTAGAAATTTACAAGTTTTCTGAAATTGCTTAGAAAAGACAGCAGAAACAAGTACTTTTTCCCTTCAAACAAAAGCAATTCCAACATACTTCCTCAATAATCATCTTATGCCAAAAAGGTCTCAACTGAAAGGCCCGGCTGTCAACAGAGATATTTAGGAGAAGACAGAAAAAACAACATTTGCCATTGACTTTAGTGGAGCTTCAGCCTGATCTGTGAGGAAAAAGTGAATAATTCATAATACTACAGTTTTTGTGGCTGTCTTATTTAGAATTATCTGCTCAATGTGTTGTGCAGGACATGCAGTTGTGTATGGAAATGTATATAAAGATCTGAGGAAGTAGATTGAAAAGTTGGCAGATAAGGCAGAAGAGACAGCCAATAGAGGGAACTCAAATTGTACAGCAAATCTGAAAGAAGATAAATGGATAATTTAACAGCCATTCAGTTTCAAGAGAGACAAAGCGCAAACTACATTGCATCAGAAAAGGACTAGAAATGATGATGGATGAAACGCTTCAAGTAAGTGTTTAACACAACAGAATCACAGTTGCCTGCAGAATTCCCAGCTGAAGGCAAATTCAAAGAACTAAATAAGGATATGAGACTGATACAGTTTGAAGAGTTTTTCAAAATCCATTTAATAGCAAGGCAGAAGACATTGATCAGATGCTTGGTTCAAATGTTGAAAGGAAAAAGTTAGAAACAGTCTATCTCTTGCATGCTTTAGACATAGAATCAAAACCATAACCAGCAGAGACAAATAAGAAGTTGCTTATGAAATAACAACTCTTTCTCTTCTGAGCAAATCTTCGGTTTCGTAAAATTACTATGAACAGATGAATCATTTGCAACTATGGCAACACTTCAGTTGAGCTACTTCAGTAGGCACCAAGCCCTTCAGTACTACTCTTTCCCTTTGACAGCATAGCATGCTTGGTACTGGTCAGAGCACATTTGGCTATCAGGAGTTCTGTACATACTTTCCTCCCTAAAGTATCTGGCACATTTTACCAGGAGAGAATCTTACTTTATAATCATCCTTCTATAGTATGCATGTTTACTCACAAAGCATTATTTTTGCTAGTGTACCATCACCAGGAAGAAGCATAATGCTAATTCATACTGGAAGAGCTGAACACTTGTGGCTGTATTAGAACCCTTCCCGGTCACAACTGACTTCCTCCTGCACTGCTAACAATTTGTGTAGAGAAGCTAAAAGGAAACTCCTGTTTTCTGTCAGGGAAGTTAGTAGTATATTCGTTTCATCTAATTACATTTTTAGGCATCAGAAAAAGATTACCTGGAAGAAATGCAAAAGCAATGCACTGATGGATTACGTACTTGATGACATGGACCCCTCCTCAGTAAACCCTAGCAGAAACAAAGAAAGTCTCCTTCAGCTTTGAGGAGATTATGGTAATTATTTTTTTTTTCCCCCTGTGAACTCAGCCACCTCCCAAATACAACACTTCTTTTTCAGGAACATAATGATTAAATAAGGCCCTGAATCAGTAGGGCAAATAATTAATTCCTATACACACATAGTCAAAGCTTCACAGAAGTTAAGCCCTCTATCTTCTCTGTATCACTTTATCTTCTGTGCTCTACCTATAGAAGGTAGAATTTTAGCAGTCTTTTTGGTTTTAGTACATGGATGTATATACAGAAATACTTTGGGCTTTTCAAAACAACTTCCATTAAGTATTTGTATTATGAAGATCAAATCTGTGGATGAGTGCAGCACAGGTTCCCTTTTATCTGAACAAATCTGAAGTTCAAGGACTTTCAGATAGATGGTTCACCTTCGGCCTATGCATTCTCATGTGAAAGCCACTTCAGCAAAACTCAGGAGTCCAATTCAGCTTTGCCGTAACTGGTCACGACTCTCTTGACTTCAGCAATGCTTCATATGCTTACACCAGGTCTGAATTTATCCCCGCAGCCTCTCAGTCACTAGTACTCCTTTCCAACTCAGAAGCTGCCTACATAATAAAAGTGATTCATTAGAAACCACTGGGTTCCAAAGTAGAGTGAACACTGAGACCTATAACTTTTTGATATGTGCTCAGTCATAAAAATGAATTTATATGGTCTTATTCCATAAACTCATTCTAGAAATATTAGACTCGCAACCATACTTCCGTGAGCCGTAATCTTGTCAAAGCTCATAAATTAAGCAAGGTCAGAATTGGTCAATATTTGGATGAGAATCTCCAGGGGAAAAAAAAAGAAGAAAAGTGTATACTCTGGAGGTTCTGCATAGTTAGGGCATACCATACTTCTTTTTAAAAGGATTTAGTATTACTAGTCTTAGAATACAACAAAATGTTGTATTTACTTTAGCAGTAGTTTAGACTCTGGCCACATCTGTGCTGCAACTTGGTGGTTTCAACTGACACCCTTTCCCAGAGATGAAGGTGCTGTAGCAGATTAAATCTTCTCCTCCCCC